>CAJQZM010031988.1:0-11242 GCA_907164665.1 Colias nastes | reverse complement strand
CAATTTTCAAAGGGAAATTAGATACTAGAGGAACAAGGTACTAAAGAAGCTTTTTACTACCTATCTCGATGCCTCGTCACAAAATCTGTTAAGGCCGTTCATTTTGTAAGAAGATTTTATTCATCTTTTTACTATACAAATAAGAAATAATTGGATCTAAAACGTACTAAGAAAATGTTATAGGTATCTGAGAGTCTTATAGTCTAAATATATGATAGACTCTTTGTATCTAAATAAAATACTCAAATTACTAGCATCCATATTTCTTCCTTAGAATTTAGTCAATAATCTAATATGTTGGCCAAATGTGCGTTGGCAGATGTGTGATGTCGAGTTTTTGGTTCTTACTTCTTGTTCATGCCGGTTTCCTCATAATGTTCTCACAGATTGGCAATAATGTGGATAATATCAAAGATAAAAGGAAATAAAAAAATATATAGTTATTGGGAGTCAGAGAAAACAATTAGGCACAAATTGTATACAAAGAATAAGGATCCTTTTTGCTAGTTGAAGATAAAATTTTATGAAGCTTATTTTCCTATTAAAATTTTAAAATGTGACTTACTCATCTTAATACACTTCTCATTAACCAAATTCCATTAATACAAGATGCCACAAGAAATTTGGAGAGTCAACTTTTCTCATAAGGAAACAATATTATTAACCAGCTGGCGTATTTGACTTTGATGAATAATAATTAACAATATTAACTATTTTTTATTCCGGTTTGTTGCTTTTCAAAAGATGCACCATATATTTTTTTTATACTGTGATGTAAAGTTATATCTTCGTGATTAATAGCGCTTCGTAGGTAGGTACATAATATCTGACTATTTTATGTACTATTTAGTGTATCTTGTATGAAAATTTTTGAGTAAAACTATACATTTTAAAGTGATAAACTAAAAAAAAAATATTCAAGTTTTTATATTCACCTTTATTTAAAACATAAATAATTTCCTCCCATTATATATAAATAAGAGTTATTTACAAGTCATTTCATAAGAAATGTAAGCACAAATTTATTTTTATAGAAATAAATTAACTATCACAGATTATTATTTACTTAATATTCACAACTCTTTAAGAGTAAAAGGCAAATCCCCAACAATATAGTTAGATATTGCAACTTCTACTTTAGCGGGAGGTCCGTGCCATTCTAAGTGGAAACTCCGGATCATTTTGTGAACAAGCGACTCCATTTCTAGTTGTGCTATACGCCTCCCTGAAAAAATAGGCTAGGTAAGCAGAAGCTTACAAAAATTTGAAAAGATTATTAAATTAGTAGAAAATCAGGATCTCTGATGTGTTATCTAATTAATGGATAATTTTGTAAAAATAGTTCAAGCAACAATAATAAAATACTTGGCAAAGAAAATAGTTGTAACGACACTAAACATCTTTGAGAAAAAAAGGTACACTATCTTAAAGCCTACTGTTATTTTTGAAAACATTTGCTAGAAAAGCCAAATGACTATTAAAATTTTGAATCTGGAAATTATTTTACTCTCGCTTAAATTAATTTCTCGATTATTACCAATACAACTGCGAGTGCCAAAACCAAAGGGATTATACACGAAGGGATGTGCGCTACTATAATGTAGAGGATCACTTTTGTCAACAATCCATCTCTCCGGAATGAATTCACTCGCACGAGGGAAATGTTTATCTTGCTTACATAGAACCTCGTGGTTTAGTATGGCGAAGGTCTGTAAAAAATGGAAAACTTAATTTTTGGTTAGTTTAGTTGCATTAAAATTTGTTTGGTATCTTTTTTATCTAATGATCGGGGGTTTGATCAGACATGATAATTTGCAGGACAAAAGACACTATCTACGTTTAATTATATTAATTTTAATAACAAATCTTTCTTTGGTAAAATTTGTGTGTTAATCCTCATTCTTAAATCTGAAAAAAGTTTATTAAGTAATCATGATATTATCGTACTAATCGTATTGATATCTATTACACAAAAGGTATTAAATGTTCGTATCTTAGCTAGTGAATAATTGCAATGTATAATCTGATAAAAACTTACATCAACTGGCACCTGATATCCTAATAAATTATATTCCTTTGTTAGTTTCCTCAAATTGGCTGGTACTACAGGTATCAACCGTAATGTTTCTTTTATACAAGCTTTTAGATATGGTTGTTTCGGATCTCCTGACATGATTTCTTCCCTTAATTTATTTTGTTTTTCGGGATTTGTAGCCAAATAATAAAATATGGATATCATCACATTCGCTACCTGTAGAGAAATATTAAAATAAATTAAGTTTAATATTATGTTTGGGTTGAGATAACTGATAACAGTCACTGTTTCTTAGTTATTCATGAGTTTTCACATAGATTTTATGTGAAAATA
The DNA here is from genome assembly GCA_907164665.1 of Colias nastes. Lineage (NCBI taxonomy): Eukaryota > Metazoa > Arthropoda > Insecta > Lepidoptera > Pieridae > Colias > Colias nastes. Next base: position 8,874 of record CAJQZM010031988.1, on the reverse strand, counting down.
TGTTATTCATCACCATTTACTTCTATCAATATAAAACCTGACGAATATTTCATTTCAAATCATTGACAAATTTCTATTCTTATGTTTCCCTGTATATATAAATTTACCGTATCTACTCCAGCAAATAGCGAGTCTCCTGCCATCAGATGCGCCGTGTTTTCATCTATGTCCAATAGCTTCTCTAATATACTCTTATCGTCATCGCTTCTAACAGGACATTTATTTATTTCCTCTATTCTTTCTTTTATAAAATATCGAGTTAGACTGAAAATAGAATTTAACAATATAATAGAAACAATAATAGTATTTGCAATACAATATTAAACACAAATTTTAACGTACTATGATTGTTCTTCATAACTTTTCATGGCTTTTTTGAACATTTTTGTCGGAAAATATCGCCAAAGACTGGGTTTTAAATCTAGTTCTTCGGCCACACGGAAAACTTCTTGAACATTCTTGATGAGTTTTCTAACAGGAGAATCTTGCGGGAGATTTGGATCAAAGCAATTTAGCCTCTTTCCCAGAGCCACTACAGCGACTGCTTCCAAAGACCACAAGTTTACATGACTCCTCATGCCACCTTCCACCATTTTCTTTTCATTTAGTTTTGATTTCAGTCTAGAATAAACAGTTTGGCATATTATTTTTATCACGTAAAAACGTATTCGTAAAATTTCCCAAAAATCGTGAGTAGGAACAGCGAATATTTATCATAATTTAGATTAAAATCTCTTAAGCTGTTGTGAATAATATAGAAAATAACAATAATATCTTAGTGCCGTAATTAGTGAATTTTGTGATAATTACATATAATTATGATTACATTACCTGGTCACCATATCCTCAGATACTTCGTCTAAGATTTTGGTGTAAAGTTTTACTCTCTTTGGATGCAACATAATTGGGTTTACTTTTGTCCGTATCTTTTTCCAATCTTCTCCTCGTCTGAAAAACAATCATATGTACATCGATAATTATTTTTTTTATTTTATTGCATACTTAAGTTTCATATTCTTTTGGCAAAGAAAATGCAACTTTTTTATAAGAGACTGTGGAGGAAATACAACGACATACAATGTTTGCAAAATATATTGTATATCGTTGTGCTAAGGAAACTTACTCTGTAACTAGCCCTGTACTTTCTGATGGATTTCTATTTTTGTTATATTCTTTTCTATAGTATTCGAGAGATTTGAATGCTGGTCGATCCGGTAAAGCATCTTCACCTCGAAGAACCTAAAACCATGAAATATTCTACTATACATAAATTTTCTACTATAGTTTAATTTAACGTTTTAATCAAAAAGTTGGTTAGGTTAGAACCCATATACCACATATTAAAGTATTTTTAATTTTAACGCTAGTATTACTATTATCAAGGCATGTTGATATAATTTATCAACGAAAGGTATCCACCCAGTACTACATTTCTTAAAACATACTGTTGGAATATGAAAATGTTGATAAGAAAAAGTATTTTGACAATAAATTACTTTGTTTTAGATGTGTTTTTTATTTCGTAAAACCCTACCTGTTCGATTGCTTCAGCATCAGTAACATGAACGATTAATGCCGGTAGTCCCAAGAACTTCATTCTTACAATGGGACCGTACTGTTCGTATAAAATGTTAATAACTTCTTTTTGTGACCGGTTTAAAGATCCTAAAATATAGATGTTTTAGGTAAATTATTAGTGTATTAGTACTTGGGTAATATTACGAAATGAGTTTGGGTACGTCCTTTTAAAATGGTATTCGCAGGTCTTACTCTACTTTGTCCCCAACGATAAGATTTCATAATACAGAAACAATAAAATTTAACATTTTTTGTTTTAAAATTACCGATGTTTTATAGAATTAATTCAGTACTAATACATGCAAAAAATTTAATCTTCAAAACCCTCAAAATCTAAAATTCTCTAATGTCTCATGATGAATGTGGATTTAATTTCGGTATTTTTATTGATTAATTTTGATGACCTACAAAGAAAAACATTACAAGTAAACGTTTTTCTTTGTACGTCAAAAAATCATTTGTTATTATAAACAGGTGTTGTGGAATGATTTGCTGTCCAGATAAGGTCTTGTTTACTTGTCCCTGTGACTTTTACTTACAGATTTATATTATCGTACATCTGTGCATTTTGCAGATAATCCTTAACTAACATAAATAATAAGTATAATTAAAATTATTTATTTTATCGATTAGTGACTTGTTACAATATTGAGAGTAATAGCTAATAACATGAGATACATACCTCTAAAAATAAAATGATGCAGTTGTCCTATAATTGGCAATGAAGAGGGGCCTGGAATTTCTTGCCATGGTTTGATATCAGTCTTTTTGTCATTGACTGGCACCGCTGCTTTGACAGCTATGGATCTATTAAATTATCATAAAATTAATTGTTATTAGGTGGAACCATTAACTAAGAGAAAAACAAAACTTTTCAGTTTTATAGTAAACAAATATTTGCTTTGCTCTGAGACGTGAAGTAAGTAAATAACACATTTGTGTGAAATATTCACTAATTAAATAAAATAATCATTCGGTTCCATTAAGATCCGGTTTGCTTTATTTATGGATGTCATTTAAGATTTTTTATTTCCACATTCATTTATTTATGCTTTTTGTACAAGAGATCTTACACAATACATAATATATTATAAGATATGATAAAGTAATATTTTATGTAATTTTATGTATATGTCGGTCTTATGTATCGTAGATATTATCTCTTCTAGTAGGTAACACTTCAGGCAATGGATATACATGTAGTAGATGTATACGCAAGTGTTTTGGTAGTGGATACTACAGATTTATTAAATGAAAAGTATACCAAATTATACGTTTATTCGTTATGAAGCTAGTTGATAAATAATATCAAAACTTACCTAACAGTTTGTGTTCCAGCATAGTTAAAAATCACCGCGCGTCTCAACGTTTGCATGTTTATTATCTTGTTTTTAACAGCATGTATAATATTATCACTCACACGAGCGTTCACTCGGCAATGTGAAGCGTGTATGATATTTATAGCGGTTGCCGAAATTTTGGCGCGTTTTAGTTAAAGGGTTATATCAGCTGACCGGTTTCGCTCATTGTAGTTTTATTGACCTTCTGATTTTGAATTTGTTTAGGAGTTTTGATTGTTATATTTATTTAATTTGTAATTATCGGTTTATTTATCAGCTGACCGGTTTGGTTCATGGCATTGGTATTATTATTGTTGTGTGCGGAAACGGAAAATGTATGACCGTGTTTATCGCGGCGTAGGCGCAGTACGATCTTGCTCGTACGCAGGTCACACGATATATGATGTCACGGCCGATACACAACGTATGTCTATCTCCGCTGAGTGAACGCCTTCGAACGCTGGTTCACGTCCACTCCCGACGCTTCTGCTAGCGTCCGTTGAAACGCGGTATGCCGTCACAGCCCGTATGTAGTACGCGAGGGATTTATTTCGCGGGCTTCGCAATAATATCGCGGCGAAATAAAAGTCAGCGTTACTTCTTCAAGGTAGAGCTTTCAAGGGCTGGTGAGATCTTCAATTCCGTGCGTAGAGAGCGTTGTGTTCCGTTGACTGCGAGAGCTTGACTGAGCTTGACTTGACTCGACTTATTTTACCTACGCTCGACGGAGGGGTCATCGAGGTGAAGTTTTACCGCACGGAGAGCCGGTGCTCTCCGATCAAATCATACGTTACTTTGTACTATCTACCAGCCCTTTTCTTGCTCGTAACTTTATTCATTTCCAACATATGATAATACAATTAATATCTTCTTAAAATAACCAAAAAGACCTTTACAATAGCATACAATTCGTCTTATAAAATAATTATTAACATGTCACAATCGGAAGGTTACTATTCAACTTGCACACAATTTGTACCACACTTTTCCTTCATTTAAGTTAACTACTAATTCTCTTTAATTTACACATGACCAATTATAAAAATTAACAAATAACAAAATGCTCTATTTTGAAGTATAATTTACATTTCCATAATATTAATTCGTTATTAAATAAACTGCTTCTAAAAGCGCACGCATAGCACAATGCTCACACATGTAATGTAGCCTCATATGCTGCGCTACCGTATTACTTCGTAAATATTCTTATAAAACTCAAAACTACGTATTATACATAATTCAAAATACTAACAATCATTTCAAGTGTAAACAATATCAACGTCATCTCTTAAAGTCATCACCGTAATATGTGAGAAGTTTCCATAATGAACTATATTATACCAACTTGTACATATTCATAACAAATTGTATCCAAAAATACCAAAATATAAAGGAACAAGCTAAAATACCACTAATAGTCTAACTTACAATTAAGACATGCGATTACAATTATGCTATATATCTAACTTACAATAATTAAGACATGCGGTTACAATTATGCTAATCTATATCCACTAATATTTTTTAATAAACATAATTACATATATATTTGCAAACATAATGCTACAATTTAATAATTTAAAAAACGTACTATTTAAACAAAATAAACAAAGTTAACAATTATACACTATAGGGAGATACCGACAGTAATACTCGCTTATCATTGGTTATCGTATCTATTACCTTGCTCGTATTGAGCACTGTGCGGTCTTATCCGTCTTATTTTAAACTACACTAAAATTTTAACATATTTGTATTACAACGGCGTTACGTCGATCGCTAACAATTATATTAGGGTAAATAAAAATGTAAAGCACTACTTTTCCTTTTCAACTTTAGAAAATGAACAGATTGAATGAAAAATTTATAATAATTAAATTTTTGGGGAGGCCCGATCCACTCGACGTGAAAGTTTTTTTTTAATATTGCTTAATATGTCGTCTGTTCTAGCTCTCTTATAGGTACCTACGCTTCATCCTGTAAGGATCATAAAGTGCTGAATAAATGTAAAAGAAAAAGGGATTTTCAATAAGCTTAATCTACTTGGTTCGAATGAAGGCACGTCCAGTCTAGTCGCATAAATATTGTGCAATTCTCATATATAGAAAAATGTAGAAAAACTTGAAACAAATTTATTGATATTATTTAAAATTGTATTAAGACTGTGTCATTATACTAAGCATGTATAACAAGATGTAGATATAATAACAGGCAAATAAAAATGCCTTTATTTTTTACAGATACAGTTTATCATACTAATGCACAACCATGTGTTACAGACATGTTTAAAAAACATCGGGAAGAATAGAGAAGACCATCATAGATACCAATACAACTGCAAGCTCAAAAGCCAAAAGGAAAAAGAGGAAATGCACATTTCCATAGTATGAGCAAGGGGTCATACTATCTCGCAATCATTGTTCTGGAATGTATCCCCCCCCGGGAATTGATTCTCAGACATCGATATCAACTCATATCTAAGGGAAACTTTCATCTGATTTAAATAAGATCAATTTTGTGTGACATTTAAAACCTTGATTGTTAAGATTGTGTCAAAAAGTTAAAAAGAAACGAAAAATAATAACAATTGATAAAATCAAGCTTATTTTAAAAGTTAATTAAGACTTCAAATAATTAGCGGCTAACAAAGTTACAATTATTACGCAAATACAGGTAAGAAACTGATAAATGTCTAAGAGTAACGGTACCCAACCCAATGATTAGGCTGAATTAGATAACATTAGTATGTTACCTTTTTTAATGTTATCGGCTTATCATATGTACTTAATGTGAATGAAATTTACACTCAAATGGGATTTTTTTTCTATAAATGTCTATATTGGGACATAGAGACGATGGCACATGAAGTAACCTTTTTATCAAGATCCACATACAAGCAATTAAAAGGTATTACTTTAATAATAATTACAGCATTTTCAATATATATAAAATATCGACAAAAAACTTTGTGCTAAACATATCATAACACCGATTTTTTAATCAATTGCCAGCATCTTTTTAACAGCACTTCTAAATAACAACAACAACCACCGAGTTCTTCGTCGAATTTATCAATTATACTAAGCCTATAATGAATAATATATGTGAAATGTATGAAAACTGTAAACGATTACCTGTGCAGAGCTTTTAGAGTCAAACAGGAAAATAATCGGACGCCGACCAAGCGCTCTATTCAGTTTTATTATTGTTCCGTAATTTGAATAGAGATGGCTTTGAAATTCATATCCACTGCAGTCGTATAATGGAGTTGCAATAGTGCTAAGTGAAACGGTTATAGCTATATTGTATGTCTCATACTTATTAGAGCATTATAGAAACAAATTGTACTTCGTTTAATAAGTCAAGATAGAGCATTATATATTTTTACTAGCTCTCCGCCCGCGGCTTCGCCCGCTTTATCTAAAACCTAATAAGTTATATACTAAAACCTTCCTCTTGAATCACTATATCTATTAAAAAAACCGCATCAAAATCCGTTGCGTATTTTTGAATATTTAAGCATACAAATGGACATAGGGACAGAGAAAGCGACTTTGTTTTATACTATGTAGTGATGACCAATAATTGTTTTGCACGAAGCCTAGGATAGATAAACTATTCTAAATTTAGATGTAGAAAGAGAAAATTAAGTTAAAAGTATCGTATATTTTGGTTTTTACAATTTTAATACTCTTCATTTAGAAAAAGTACACATTTCATTAAATCTGAGTTTACACTAAAAATGTTCTCAGTTAATTACACCACAATTCAGTTGAAGGACGGTAATAGACACCGGACACGTGTTTAATAAACAGATTCTGGTAAATAATGTTCTGAATGCCTCATGTTATAACTTGGGCTATCAAAATATTTAGAAAACCCTTTCGAAATGAATTCCACAATATTAAATATCTCGCTTAGACCAACCAAGCAAATCAAGGGTCAAATCTCTTTAATATGCCAGTTTACCCTTAGTTAGTTTACATGACAGAGAATTTAGACATAATTAAATATATGTATGAATTCGGGTTCTCTATGAAGATAACCTGGGTCTGTCCCAAGAGAATGTAAAAATCCCCTGAAATTCAAATTATCTTCTGATTTTATGCCATAGATTATTAATTTGATATGACAACCATATTATTATATTGCAACTGAATTGTAATTTTGCAATGTAAATTTATGCTCCTTATAGTAATCGAATCGTTAAAAAAATGTAATTAATTTGTAACAAGTACTTAATAACGCACATAGGCTCGATCTAAGAGCCCTTCGTTCCTCTTCATTAATATCAAATATTATAAAATTAAAATTGTCAAGAAGAAGTAATAACCTCAAGCCAGCATATTATCATTTGATAATACTTACGTTTGAGGCATTGCTAACACTTCCCGCAAGGAATCTGGCTTCTTGTATTTTGATGCACGCCTTAAGCCTTTTGTTGTGCAGATTTAAACTTTTGCCGTCTTTTATTCGCTCAGATTTATTACGAACGCGATAAAAAAACAAAGGTCTTACGCAAGCTCCTCGGAAAGAAAATTGTACTGCGAATTTTTTAAATCGCTGTCGAGTTATGATGAGAATACTTGAAATACGATGAAGCTGTGAGCCTTGTGCTTCAACGTTTTATAGTTCTTCTTATTCCATATCTATAATATAAACCCGTTTCATTAAAGAAACGAATCTTAAATGGCGTCGCTTATCATTCCCTCGCTTACACACGGCCGTACGGTATGCAAAAAAATAGGGTAAAGTGAAATCACTCAAATGTTTTTGATTTTCCCTATAATAGTTTTTATCAAAAATTTACAATGATTATTTTTCCGACCCAAATATCGACCAATAGAATTGCACCATTCGACGTCACGTGGTACAACCTACATGGTATTATACTGATAATTTTTTGAAAATTTTCTCTGGTCGTTGACGTCAAACTGACAGGTTGAATTCAATTGTGAAATTATTGGCCGACATTTGGGACGGAAAAATAATCCCCCGAATACCACACGAGCTTCAAAATTATCTGGCATTTCCCTCAAGGTTCCCTGCAAACAAATAAAGTCGTCAAGTTTTTCAGGAAAAATCACTCGCGCTTCGCGCTCGTGATTTTTTAACCTTGACTAAAAACTTGACTCCTTCATTTGTTTGCAACGAACCTATCGGAAAATACCCGATAATTTTGAAGCTCTTGTGGTATTATAAGTGACAATTATGTATTTGCGATAGTAAATAATATTTTATTGGGATTTGACATAATATGTTCTTTGGGAAAAGTTGTTCAGTTTTATGGGCTCATTACGAGTATTATGGAGATTTTGTTGCAGTCTGTATACGTAGATATGATAGTTTATATAAATACACAAATACCATAACAAAAAAGTTTGTCAACAAACAAATTAAAATAATTATCCATTTACGTTATTTTTATTTTCTTTTTTGCTGACCTTACCATCTGTCAAAGTCAGCTTTGGACGCCATTTAAGATTCGTTTCTTTAATGAAACGCGTTTATTATACATATTGTTATAAATTAATTCCCAACTGGCAACCCGAACCGAGTGGGTGGTTATAAAAATGAGCTGAACAGCGGATTTGACACACTGGGCGAGAACGTCGAATGGTCACCGACGGCCAAGTACCTTGGTGTGACCATTGACAAGACACTCTCGATGCGGCCCCATGTGAAGAACGTAGTTGCCCAGACGCGCGCCGTGCGGAACATACTCCGCCCCATGCTAGCGTCTCACCTGCCTCTCCGTACGAAGCTGTGCATCTACAAGGCGTACGTTCGCACGCGACTCACCTATGCGGCCCCAGCGTGGTTCGCGCTAACCAATGAGACAGACCGCAAGTCGCTGCGAGCGCAGCAGTCGCTAGCGCTCCGCACCATCTCCGGAGCACCACGCTTCTTACGGAATCAGGTCATCTCCAGGGACCTGCGCATGGAGAGCCTGGAC
>CAJQZM010031987.1:0-14719 GCA_907164665.1 Colias nastes | reverse complement strand
TTTATATTACAGAAAAGAGCCATACGCTCTATATATAATTTACGTGCTAGGGACTCACTAAGAGATCTCTTTAAGAATACTGGTATCCTCACAGTACCATCACAGTATATATTTAATAATATTTTATATGTACACAAAAACGCAGACTTACACACAAGAGTAGGAGATAGACACTGTTATGGCACAAGGAACCGAAATAAAATTGAAATGCCATTTTACCGGTTAGCTAAAGTTAAAAATTCATTTATGGGCCAAGGTATACTTTTTTACAACAGAATTCCTCATAGTATTAAAGAGTTTAGTAGTGCTAAATTTAAAAATTATGTAAAAAACGTATTAGTTCAGAGAGCCTATTACAGCATTAAGGAATATATGGAAGATAAAAACCCATGGAGGGTTGTCGCGTAAAAACCACAGGACAGTTCTTTGGCATATTATGATATATACGTACAGTTACTTACATATTTTGTAAAATTAAATTGTAATACTGAAATGATTTAAAAGAGCAACTATGGAGTTTCTTGCCGATTCTTCTCCATAGATACTGCTTTCCGAATCGGTGGTAAATGTTAAAAATATGTATTGACGTTTCAAAAGTGCTTCTCGAAGAAGTCTAATTGAATAAATAAATGTTTGAGTTTGAGTTTGACGAGTGGCAAGCAGCCCGGCAAGTAGCCCGGCAAGCAGCCCGAGCGCTTACATTACGGTACAAACAAAATATCAACATGGGCGCATGCACAAACAACCTGTTTACATGCTTGTACCCGTGCTTGTGCTCGTTGAATGCACGCGTCTGAACTCTGAACCCACCATAAGAGTTTTAATTGATAAAATTACTAATAGCTTAATATCGTATTTTATGAACATATAATACATGAGTATTTTATACTGATTATTTTTACTTTGAATAATTATGAAGTACCTACATCATATTAAAATACATTTTATCTTCTTCCATCAGATTCGCAATGGAATCCAGAGTTAGCAGAAGTTTTGGAGGAAAGAGATGATGCGATTGCACAAGAGAATCTCAATCGAACTCTTTCTGCAAATAAAAAGAAACAAGAAGCCAAGAAGAAGTAAAAGTAAGAGTAAGAGAATAAAGAAGAGAAGAGAGAAGAATATAAAGAAGATTTAGTTATGCTTTAAGATAATGTAATTTTAAGAAAACGGTTTTTGTTAAAATAATAATATGCTAGAGGGAAAAATATATTATTTTTAAGCGTAATGTGCATATTTATTTTTATTTTAAACTCCCGTGATAATTAGAATCATTTAAAAACTAGTTGAAGAGAAGAGGTAATTTAGCCACATGTAATTTGAGTGTCATAGGTTCTGCCTCCTTTTAGAGATTTTGATATTAATATTAAAGTTTTTAATTCACAATTTGTATATTATTATTGATAAAATCAATATGTTTGGAAGATATTTCGTACTCGTAGTCGTACTCGTTCAACTAGTTAGAAAAAACAAATTTTACGGGAACAACCAACAATTATAATACCAACTTAACGACTATAAAGAAAATATAATATCAATTTTCTTTCTTGAAGAATAGATAAAAATAAAGTAATTAAATCACGATTAAAATATTTTTTTTTATTTATTACATTTTACAATGCTAGTACACATATTTCTTAAAACTAAAACTTATAGCTAGACTAGCACAGTGTGCGGCCTTATCACTAAAGAGTGATCTCTTCCAGGCATATAATGTAATTGATGATTAATTATATTTTAACGTGAAACATTATTTCACTTGAAATATTTATTCCATATCATAAAAATTCTAACGTTAAAAAATCACTCCGGTATAAGACTGTTTTGCTCAAATTTGCTGTTCCACACTACAACTAGAATAAAAATTATCGGTCAAATGAATAATGAATATTTAAGTGATAAAATGATCTACATGATAAAACATTTCTTCCATTAATTTACAAGTGTAACCTAATTCTACACATGAATTGTATTTACATACGCAATCTTAAAAAAATTGTATTTACATGAATTGTATTTAAAATTACATGCAATCATACAAAAAACTGATTAGCTTTGTGCATAAAATAAATACAATTGTACTAATTATGTGCTTTTACTCGGAAAATTTAACGTAATTTAGCATTCGTTCGAGTGTCTTTCGGGAAATTTACCATATTTCTCTTGTGTTTGCGAAATAATTCCGTTTTATAAAATACAAAGATGAATTTTCTGTATAAGTAACAAATTATAGACCTGCATCCACGGTGGAGCTAAGATTTTTTTATTGGAAGCTCTGTAAAGCTTCGTAGCTTTAAGATTTTTTTACTAGAAGCTCTAAATCTTCGTAGCTCTATGTATGATTAATAAAATATTTCAAATTAAATTATGTTAGATATTATTAAATTAATACTAGAGACGAAATTTTTAATCGTAGGCATATTATGTATGTTTGTTTGTTACCCAATCTCGCCAAAACTGGTATGTTTACGATTGAATAACACATACAGGATAAATTATAGAAAAAGAAGCCGGGCCTAGCTAGTCGTAGTTACATCAATTATCAATACTTTTAGCTTACACTTTATTTCCAATTACATTGTTTCTATTTTACTTACAAAATTATAATCATATAACTATCCATGTCTAATCTTGAAAGGACTACTTAAAAGCGAGGTCTCCACTAAACATTAACAAACTAGTTGTTTTAAATAACTACAACTTAACTATCTTAAGTTTAACTGGACAATAACTTAACGTTAACTGTTCTTCATTCATTATTTCTTAGTTGCTGTAATATTTAACTTAACCTAGTTAGTGAAGAAGCCACTCGCTTTTAAACGTTTTGCCCTTTAATAAACAGAACCGTGCTGAACAAATTTTAAATATTTTTTGCGAGGGACTTTAAAGTGTAGTTCAATAATGGTTGAATTTTTTAATTAAAATAATATTCACTATATACTTTTTACACAGATCTGTCTTTTCAATTTCATTTTTATTCTTATTTCTGATACTATTACATAAGTATCCCTTGATAAAAAAAGATTGTATGTTTAAAACTCTATCTGCCTAAGTAGGTATATTATTCAATATCTGAAACAAAAATGCAATCATAACTACTAATATCTATTTTTATAGTTAATCATTATTTTTATAGTTTTTTCATCTACACAGAATCTAAAAGAATTTAAATTAAAACCAAAATAATTTAAATTAAAATCGTATTTGCCTAGAAATCGAAGTTTGATTCCATTTTTATGAGAAGTTCTGTTATAGAGGGCTAGCTAATAAAACTGTATTAGACCTCTTTCTGATAGTAAAAGAATTATCGAATAAGATAATCTTTCATACTGCTGAAAAAGCTTTTCCTTAAATGACTGCTTTCCGACCAATTACTTATGTTATGAATCTATGAAAGGTGTTAGTGTATTAAAAGTGAATATAAATATTTTTAGGGTCAAAGTGTAATTTACGAAAGTTTAGAACACTTTATTTCTTTGAAAAAAAATCTAATGGCTGTCTCATAATGCACATTAATGTGTATATTATTTTATGAGACATTGCTTAAAATCTATTTATTTAATTATCATTCGTTTAACTTTCTACTTACGAACATTCATTGGCATTTTTCCCAGGGATGTTTAAGGATATTTTTTTACAATTTAGCTGCTTGTTAGACACATACCTAAACACAGAATATCATAAAGCTTCATCCGATATTACTGTGATCTGTACCCATTTTGTGGCGCCGCAGACTATTTGCATTGTAAACAGATGTGCCGTTTTGTAAACTCACGTTTAGGAGATGAATTAAAATTATATAGACCCTAGTGATAAGGTTGAATAAGTTGATGCAGTGAAACCTCTTCTCTAGACTCTACATTACACAGTCTGTAGTCCAGACTCTACATAATAATGTAACAATTCTAAATAAAATATAGTTCAACCACAGAGTTCAACACAAGATATGGTAAATATTTTGTATTTCATTTTCTGTCGATACTTAAACGTACAAATATGTTTTATGAAAACGTGAATTATTTATGTCAAACTAACGAAACCATTATGAAAGTTAAACAACAGTTGCGAAAACGGCTATAAACTAAGTTTTTATATTTATCACAATATGTCACATCTGCGCCATAATCTATGTCACCATGATGCAATACCCCAGTTATTGCATCGCTCGTGCTCATTCAGTCTGCACATGCTCAAAGACTATTGACTAAGCCCGCAGAGGCGCCAAACGTGTCAGATGGAATATTTGAACGATCTGCCGGTTCTTGATAGAATCGTGTTCGATTATGAATTCCTACTTTGTGGCAGAGTTTTGAACTTATAGAGATATGTAACCATGACGATTCGTATGTTTATCACTTTATTGAGATAAACTTGAGATAAAGGAAAGAGGAAAGTTTATTTATTCGTTTGATCTTTTTTACCTAGCAACAGGATACAATAACAAGGAAAAAAAGGAATGTTTTTATTCTGTAGAAAAATAGATACAGTATTCCAAGCAATCAATTATTTTTTTATTAAAGTTATAGGTACAATATAATAACTTATTTTCAATACCTTTTCATCTTTGTTTATAATAACAATAATTACCTATATATTTATTTACTAGTGGCATCTGCGAACTCTAGTTTTAAGGTAGGTTATAGGTAAATAAGTACTGTATGAAATACTAAGGGCCAATTTTTCAATCCTTGGTTAAAATTTATCCGTCCAATAAAGTATTACACGAACATTTTAAAATGTCACCTGTAAACTGTCAAATACGGACAATTAGAATACATTTTTGAAATGGAAGTTTAATACGTTATTCGATGAATAAGTTTTAACCAAGGATTGAAAAATCAGCCCTAAGACATATACCTACACATTGAGAATAAAGTAGGTACCATGTAGGTACTCACCTCATTAGGTGACCCACCTGCTCGGTTATCTGCTCTTTTATAAAAAAGGTACTAAAATCATCCTAAATAAGACCCTTAAACTTACATCATTTAGCTCATTGTCATTCCATAAAGTGTCAATACAAAAGCTACTAAATACCATTAAAACTTGAGTGAAAGCTGCTAAGTGGCAGTTAGCGATGATTGGGAAAATTCATTAACAAAGGAAAATCCATTAGGTAATATTACCGCCTCCATTATCAACGTGAAAATGTCAATACTTATCAAATTTCAGTGCTTTTTACGTCTTGGGCGTTCAAGTTTTCTTTGGCTATTTGTTGTTGGGAATTCAAGCAATTGATATCGTTTCTTTATTTGCTTAGATCAATAAAGAATGTGTATGTTTGTAACGTCAATGCATGATCTCAACCGTTAGATTTTTTAATATACAGTAGGTAGGTGACTGTTCCACTATCCTCATGAAGGCATCACGGTTTGAAATTAATGACTATAATATGTGAATATGGAGCACATTTCACACATACATAAAGCCTCTTTTAAAACATCTAACAACTAATTCGAAACATCAAAAGATCTGACATTATGTAATCTATACTAATACTTATCATCACTACACATAGTATAAAACAAAGTCGCATTCTCTGTCCCTATTTCCCTATGTCCCTATGTCCCTTTGTACGCTTAAATCTTTGAAACTACGCAACGGATTTTGATGCGGTTTTTTTTAATAGATAGAGTGATTCAAGAGGAAGGTTTATATGTATAATAACATCCATTAAATAGTGGAGAAGTACTGTTATTTATGAGGTTTCTAATGTGATGTCGTAAATAATTACATTTTATCCGCTTACATTGCAAACGCAGGCTGAACCCTACGAGTTTTATCAAAATAATGTACTAAGTATTGTACACATTGAAAAGGTCTACAGAAAAGTCCGCGATGGCATATGTCTATCTCTTATGGATAACCCACAATAACTTTTTTTTGTCATTTACTTTTTACGACAAATAATGGCTAATTTTCGAAGCGATTTTAACCAATACAGCATTAATGCTTAACCAATTAAATACCTTGAATACATTGTTCATTTAATATAGATCTATATGGCCCTTTACACCGTATGATTTAAGTGAATATTTTCGAAGATATTACAGATTTAAAAATTGCGGGGCGTACCGTTTGCGGCGGTACCGGCCGGCCGGGCCGCTATGTTTTTATATACAACCACAGACTAATAATAATATACTACGTACAACGTTAAAAGTTTTTCTGTAGTGTATTAAGTATCAGCATTGCACCCGTGCGAAGCCGGAGCGGGTCGCTAGTTATAAATAAAAGAGGAAAGGTTTGTAATTATGTATGTATGTATGTATGGTTTTCACGCATAAACTACTGGACCGATTTCAAAAATTCTTTCACCATTAGAAAGCTGCATCTTCACTGAGCAACATAGGCTAGGTTTTATCCAGGAAATCCCACGGGAACGGGAACTATGCGGGTTTTTCTTTGAAAACGCGGGCGAAGCCGTAGGCGGAAAGCTAGTCGTCCCATAAAATTAAACGCTATTCTTCCATAGCAAATAAGAAGAAGGGTAGTAAAGTATATTTAACATTTGTTAATATAAGTATAACGTTATACCCCAGCCACACGACTCGACGAGTGGTATGGGAAGTGACGAGGGAAGTAGGCAGGGACGTAGTGTGGCCACGTTACTCGTCATGCCACTCGTCGTGCTCATCGTCCTGCTCACTGCTCCCTATTTTGTCGGCTTTTGCGCGCGAGTCAAAGGACCGGCAGTGCGAGTGCGAATTAGGGATGGGCGTCATGGAATTAACGGACTAGTTAAATTAACCGTCTATATGTACACTCAACGATTCGACTAGTCCATCGCTCACCAATGCACTAGTTGAATTCAACGGCTAAACAGTCTTATTGATAAGAATAAATTATTTTCTTTGAAGTTTTTAAAAAAATATATTTTTGGTTTACAAGACCAATGTTTTGAATTTAAACTATAAAAACAAACGATAATAAGTTTTTTAGTAATACTTTTTTTAGGGAGTATAATTTTTGTAAGAAAGCATAAACATTTATTAATTGTTTTATTGAGATTAGAATTTATTGTTTTAAGAATTTATTTAATAATAGTTATTTATTTTACACATGGACTAGTCGAAGATTTTAACTAGTTGAACGACTAGTTGATGAACGACATTTAATGATCTAGTCTCGTTGATGAAAAATACGTCGACGACCCATCCCTAGTGAAGAGCGTCGCGATTAATCGCGCGAGTAGAGCAGTGTGTGGCCAGACGGCAATATCGAGGCGAGCGGCAGCGCGATGAGCAGGACGAGGAGCAGGACGAGTAGCAGGACGAGTAGCATAGTGTGGCTGGGATATTACATTCTATAAAATTGAGTTTACTAATTAACTACAAATAATTGGTTGTAAAATAAACAAATGCCCAACAAAACCATTAATACGGATACTCCAGCTGAAGCTTCATCTTGAAGTAACGACTGGCCAATTTCTCTTGAAAATATGAAACTCGGCAATTCATTTTTATCACAAAGCCGTCGAGTGAAAAATACGTAACTTCCAAGACGCTTGTCATTCTTAACTTGTTGAGGAAACTCAAAGTAACGAAGTGCTGAAAATTCTGGGGCTTATACTTTGAGCGAAATTGACAAGCCTTTTAGAGTAATTGCTGGGAGATATTGGAATGCAAGAGCAGTGGTGGCTAAATGGTGAGACCTCGGACTTCGAATCGATAAGTCCGGGGTTCGAGACCAGGCGAGCGCGCAGGAAATAAATTGATTTTTCAATTTATCTGCGCATGTTGTAACATCACCTCTGCTCGAACGGTGAAGGAAAACATCGTGAGGAAACCGACATGTCGAAGAATTAAAAAGTTCGACGACATGTGTCATCCGCCAATACGCACTTGGCCAGCGTGGTTTAGGCCTGTACCCTCATAGGAGGCCCGTGTCCCAGCAGTGGGAACGTATATGGGCTGATGATGATTGGAATGCAAGGGGTAATGTGATGGGAATCTGTGTATGGTGTTCGAAGCGTAACCTGATTACTCGGAGGTCACAAGTTGGAAAGATTAACCCGGTTTTTATCCTAACAGTTATTGTGACAGAGATGGTAAAGAAAGTTTGTTTATCTAATATGTACCTTAACCTCATATGTATGAGTCTAAAAATACGTAGGAAATTAGATTTGTAAAAACTCGAGTACATTAAAATAATATTTCTGTTGCCTTAATCTAAGCAAAATTTATTTAGTTAGATGATAAAACTTAAAACATGTTTAAAATCTTTAAGGAAAGTTTATTATATGTATTATATTATACACTTATCACAGGTTCACTCTTAATCGCAGTTTATCTTAACCATCCGTTAACCGTGAAAACGTTTAGCACAGTGATCGATTAAACTCTACCAAATGAGGCAGGCGGAGTAATGTATCCCTTATTACCTTTAGCCCTGCCTGATTGTTGATATTTATTGAAAGTGCTTAGGAAGGTACATATCGTATACGTACATTATATTATGTATTTAACAAGTACTATTTATAGGTGTTGTTTCCAGAAAGTCCTTATCTGTATACAGATATGGACTTTTAACCAGATTACTGCTTTGTTAGATAATAAAATTAGGTAAGTTAAATTTGATACCTATATGAATTTTTTTATATCAATGAAAAAAGAAACATACAAAATATATCGCATTATATAATATTATTTAGTTACAACTACGAAATTATGTTTGTAAAAATTTGCTCTTTATAATAAATATTTACTTGACAAACTTCTATAAAGACAGATTCTTAGTTAAATGTTTGTTGCAAAATTTCTCAAGACTGACTGATAAGTTTTAAATGAACTATATTTTAAGCTGATTATATTCAAAAGTTTTGCATTCAATAATAAGTTGAATGCAAAACAATTCTTTGTTGTTATTAAGTGTGTTAGTTCTTTTTATGGAAACTCCGCTTTGTGAGGCGTTTGCTTGAATAAATTTTATAGGGCTGTCTACATATTATTTGTATAAAGCTATCTACATAATATACAGGGTGTTCCACTGTCGATATACTAAGCTCAAAGGAGGTTATAGTTTTGCATACGCTGAGTACGTAAAAAATACTTATAAAATTCCAGACGCAGTTTTTTTTTTCAAATAGATGAATTCTTAAAACTCTATGTGTACACCCCTAACAAGCTACCCGCCCAACTTTGATACCAGCACGTGACCTATCGTTTAAGATTATGTTTTCATAGACAAAATGCTCACATTAGCGAAGCGGTATATGCCGGCTGCGCGAAGCTAGAGAAGAAAACATGGATTTTCAGGAAAAAATTAGCAAAAATTTTTTGATGTTATTTTGTTGTTTAAGTATTTTTTACGTGATCAGTGTGTGCAAAACTACAAGTCCCTTCGCACTTAGTATACCAATAGTGGGACACCCTGTATAAAAATATTACCTACACATTTTAAACTACTAAAACTGTATTGATTTTGCTATAAAACCTAACTGAGGTTCTATGTTAAAAATTGTGTGCAAAAATGTTTTATTCTATGATAACATTAAAAATCGCCTTTTGTGACCATTTTGAAATATTTTATTGTTTATACCCTGATAAGTTTTAATGGTATTTAAGTATATTATCCTCTTATAGAAAGTAGGTACCATCTAGGTTTCTGAAAATCAGTGCTGCCAGTTGACTCAAAAGTCACTGCAGCTTTATACTGAGAAGCCCCTTTTGATAACAGACGTTGCCGCACAGTACTTGTCTTATTTTTTAGGCTGTAAATTTTTAATTGTGTAATATTTAGTTTTAGTTTTAAGTTCTTTACCATGTTTTTCTGTTTCTGTGTGGCTTGTATATTTCTTCGTTTGTTGTCAATAAATATTTTTTTTTACTATATCAATTTCTTAAAAAAAAGTCATGACAGCTACACCCATAGCTACACCTTATAACAAACTGCAACCAAAGCCCATACAATTAAGCATTTGTTGGAGAAAAGAGAAAATTACAAGGAAAGCGGACAAAGCCACAACTCACAACTAACACTTTCGAACTAGAACAGACCAAATTAAATAAATTATTCTGCCATCCTTGTGCGACACAATGGCTGTTCAGTTACAGCGACAAGGGTTCAACACAATACCCAGCAGACGGCGGATGGAACCGTGTCACATTATTGATGTGTAATGAATAGGTGTTCTACATAATGTTAGTCATGGCTGTCTTGAATTTGTGACGATTTTTAAATGTTTTAAGTTTTAATATATAGAGTACTTATCTCTTTGGAGTTCTGATAAGAGCACAGATTAAATTAAAGGACAATACTAGAGCCAGAATCCCTTTTAATTGAAGACGTAACATAATAAATGTATTATTTTCTCCATCTTTCATGTGCTATTTTAGTGGTGTATAACTATGTATTTTGACGATTTAAAAGCGCTTCTAATGTCTTGTTGAATAAATAAATATATTTTGAGTTTGAGATGTAAAGGAATAAACTATTCTAAAAATATCTAATTATTTCTTGCATGTGGACTGCGTTTTCTATAAAATCAAGAATATTCAAACTCAAACTCAAACTCAAACATTCATTTATTCAATTAGACTACTATTTAGTAGCACTTTCGAATCGTCATTACATAATTATTTTTAACATTTACCACCGATTCGGAAAGCAGTATCTATGGAGAAGAACCGGCAAGAAACTCCATAGTTGCTCTTTTAAATTAATCATGTCGATATTACATAATATGTAACTTATATCTAAATACATAATATATCATAATATGCCAAAGAACTGTCCTGTGGTTTTTACGCGACAACCCTCCATGGGTTTTTATCGTCCATATATTCCTGAATACTGTAGTACGCTCTCTGAACTAGTACATTTTTTATATAAGTTTTAAATTTAGAACTACTAAACTTTTTAATATTATGAGGAATTCTATTGTAAAAGCGTATACCTTGACCCATAAATGAATTTTTAACTTTAGCTAATCGGAAAAATGGCATTTCAATTCTATTTCTGTTCCTTGTGCCATAACAGTGTCTATCTCCTACTCTTGTGTGTAAGTCGGCGTTTTTGTGTACATGCAAAATATTATTAAATATATACTGTGATGGTACAGTAAGTATACCAGTATTCTTAAAGAGATCTCTTAGTGAGTCCCGAGCACGTAAATTATATATAGAGCGAATGGCTCTTTTCTGTAAGATAAATATAGTTTCTATATCTGCAGCCCTGCCCCACAGTAGAATTCCATAGGACATAATGCTATGAAAGTAGCTGAAATAGACCAATCTAGCCGTATCTTCATCGGTGAGATGCCTTATTTTTCGGACTGCATATGCAGCTGAACTGAGCTTACCTGCAGCGGTGTTGACATGGGCTCCCCACTGTAGTTTCTCGTCCAATGTTAACCCTAGAAATACAGTAGACTCTGTAGGATGCAATACCTCCCCATTCAAGGTAATATCTCTGTTCAACTTTTTTATGTTAGGAAGTAAAAATTCAACACAAGTGGTTTTTTTGGCATTTAATAATAAATTATTGGCAGTAAACCATTCAGATATGTGTAAAAGAGCACTGTTCACTTCGTCAACATTTGGGTCATGCCTATCCACATTAAAAATTAATGAGGTATCATCTGCAAACAGAACTATTTCACACCTATCCTGCAAATAATAGGGAAGATCATTGATATATACCAAGAACAAGAAGGGACCTAAAATTGATCCCTGTGGAACACCAATGTTAATTGAAGCACCGCTAGAACGTTCTCCATCAACAACTACAGTCTGTATCCTATCATGCAGGTATGACGCTATGAGGTTCTGGGCTTTTCCTTTAATTCCATAGTGATTAAGTTTACGCAATAAAGTACAATGTTCAACGCAGTCAAATGACTTGGAGAGGTCACAAAATATCCCCAGAGCATTTTTTGAGTTTTCCCATGCTTTATATATATGTGTTAGAAGTGCAACTCCAGCATCTGTGGTTGAGCGCCCCTTTGTGAAACCAAATTGTTTGGTGTGAAGTAAATCATTAGATGCAAAATGACTAGTCAATTGGTTTAATATTAACTTCTCGAATACCTTACTTAATGTTGGTAAAATAGAGATAGGTCTATAATTGTTACAGTCTTCTTGATCGCCCTTCTTAAATAGAGGTATAACTTTACTAAGCTTTAGTAAATTAGGAAATGTACCATAGTCACAACATTTATTAAATATAAAAGCTAAATTTATCGCTATATTTTCTATTATATTATTAACTAAATTTACGGACATTCCCCAAAGATCACAAGTATTTTTTAGATTAAGCGTCTTAAAGGCAGTAACAATATCATTAGCAGTTACGTGTCGCAATTCAAATAATGTACTGCACCCCGCAACATGGTCCCTCAAAAAGGTTTCTGCAAGTGCTGAAGACGAATTTAAACTATTAGTAATAGTAGCAGGGACACTACTGAAGAATTCTTCAAAAGCAAGCGCAACATCAGCACTTTTGTCAATAACCCTGTCATTATTTACAAGTTTTATGGTGTTACTTGATTTGCTTTTACCCATTTCACCATTTATAATAGACCAAACTGTTTTAACTTTATTACCAGAGTCGCGTATTTTATCTTTGATATACAAACGCTTTGCAGTAAAACAAACTTTTTTAAAAATTTTTGAGTAATTTCTAACATAACTAAGAAAAGATGGGTCTTTATTATATTGCTTCATACCGTATAACTCATAAAGAATGTTCCTACACCTATGTATACTAGCTGTCGCCCATTTACTAAATGGTAAATCCTTGGTAATATTTAAAGATTTAACTTTAAATATTTTTTCAAATTCATTATGTACTAAATTAAAAAGATTTTTAAACATTTCACAAGGATTATTAGGAAAGGATTGATCATTTAGTACGGGCAGGTTTTTGTTAATATTATTCCTAAATTTATTAATGCCTTTTTTAGTAATAGGCCTAACATTAATTCTTTTAAATGTAGGTATGCAATCCCATTCAAAAACTACTTTCTGGCCACAGTGATCCGAAGTCAATGTATTGAGAATATTTTTCTCTAAACAGTTGCAGTCACAGTATATATTATCAATACAGGTTGCAGAAGTAGGTGTAATTCGTGTGGGTTCGTTAAAAAGTTTATATAGATTAAATGACTGAAATAAATTAACAATTCGTGTAGCCGTTTGTGTTTGTAAAAGTAAATCAATATTAAAATCACCACATACTATAACTTTTTTTTTACTCCTGCTTAGACGCTTTAATATTTCTTCCATGACTGTCTCAAACATATTATAGTCACTGGAAGGGGGTCTATAAACGCAAACAATAATATAACGCTCCAGCTCAACACAGGACAGTTCAATGGCCCGTTCTACAGAAAGACTAACAATGTCAGTTCGTTCTTTACATTTTACACTATCATGTACAAAAATAACAGAACCTCCGTGAATAGCCTGTGTCCTAAAGTATATACTTTTTACTTTGTAATTTTCAATATTTACTAACGACTGACATTGTTTAAGCCAATGTTCTGTTACACAAAATATTTTAATATTGTTATCATTCAGAAACAATTCTATTTCTAACAGTTTGCTAGCCAAGCCTTGAATATTTTGATGCACAATGGAAAAAGACTGCTTAGCTGTTGTCTTATATACTAGTTTAAATCTAGCTTAGGGCTAGATTGTCTGTCAACACTTAACCTAGGTTGATGTATATAATAACTACTACATAAAATTATAGTAGATTGATGGTCTGATACCGAACATGTACCAGACTGGTTAATATTATATGCTATTAACATAGCAAGTTCTCGCTTATATCTAGATGGCAGATACACTGTATTCTTTGTCAAAGTAAAAGATTTAATACATAAGTTAATGTCAAAGTAAATAAATGCATCACGATGATGATTTGTTAGGTTATACAATTTTAAATTCATATTATAAATTAATCTATTTTGTTCTTGTGTTAAACCAGGTAGGTATGGCAATGTACACAACATAAATTTACATTTAGTCTTACTACTAATATCTAACATTTTTTTAAATCCTACATCAATATCCTTATTATTTATATTTAAACTGTCCCCATATAATATAATTACAATATTATTCTTATTAAAGCTGAAATGATCCAGTGATTTGATTATATATTTAAATGAACTGTTAGGCGTACAAACATTAGTAACTTTAAGCCCTAAATTGTTAAGCATAGCGCCAAATCCCTGACCAATATTATCTGACAACACAATCAATTCCTGCTTTGAAAGGTGTTTAGTATTACTGGTTGAATTTGTGGTATTGGGTTTACCACTTTGTATGTCTGTGTAGTCAGACTTATGGCACAGAATACATAATAGTAGCTAAACGCTACAGAACGGACACTCTCCGCCTCCCGCCAAAATTAAACTTACCTCACCCCCGCGCGATCAGACATAAAATGGGCCATATTTTTCTGCAAGGACGATACGCAACGAAGATTGACAACATTAATCAAATTGACTTAAAGTAATTTTATTATTTTGGATTTGTGATTATCGTTTTTCGTAGAAAATGGTTAGATATTGTGCTGTTTACGGATGTATTTCATCAGAAAAACGCGAATTTTTTTTTACGCTAGTCACAAATGTGCCAACCATAAAGCGTTAACACACACATTTGCAGTCTCTACAGTGTGACTGTCAAAACGATCATTTTGTATGGAGTGTCCGGGGTGTGCTTATGGGGCGACGGTTGCTCATTGTCACTGTTTGAACACTGACATA
>CAJQZM010031985.1:0-11292 GCA_907164665.1 Colias nastes | reverse complement strand
CTTGGTACATTACTTTAAATTTTTAAGACAATGTAACGAAAAGACCATTCATGATAGGCGAGTTAAAAAATGATTTGTATCTCAATCGATTATAAAAAAATTTACCAGTTTTAAGTTTTATTCATCTAACTTCACCTAAGAAAAGGTATGCCGATATTAGGGCCAAAGACGGCAGATATTAGGGTGTTATCTTGCTGTTAATGGCCGATATTGAGGGAAATCGGCATATTCGAAATAAAAATTCTATATTTAATAAAGTAACAATGGATTCGTAATTTTGCAAATGTAGTAATGGAGTTTCAATATCTATCTACCCGAAAAAGGCACTGTAAGAAAGAAAAAGCTATTAATGTAAAAATTACATCCAGTCAAAGTTCAAAAAAAGTTGACATGGCCGATAATTGGTGCCACCACCCTATGTCTATTTAAGAAAAGTATATACAGTTTTGATTATGGAATATTTAAATGGTCCTATATATTCCGTTTATAAAAAAAATTGTGGGTCTGAACAAGCTCTACAAGATTTTCATTTCAGTCATTCCCAGTGAAACAAAAAGAAATTCTCACTTTTTAAATCTTTGAATTGTTCGTTGTATATAACTCAATAATGATGAACAAAAATTAACCTTTATATTTTTGTAAGCTATTGCATAGCTTCTATCGCGGGCCTTGAGCGCGGGGACCGAATCCAGAAATTCCGTAACGAAAAAACCTCACGCTCCCCACTCCGACGGGCACGGAGGTGTGGCTTAAAGGCATAGCATGCAATAGCTTTACCGCGGCAGTCCCCGAGTGCCACACGTCTTTTTTTTGAATTTTCGGAAAACGGCTCATAGAAAATGCTAGTCGACGATAATTTTAAACTGCCCTAAACTACAAGTAATGAAAAGTAAAGAATGTCTGTAAAGTAAATAATGGTCAAAATTCAGCTAGTTCAGTTCCCATTCATTTCAAAATGACTCTATATAAATATAAATTACATTATAAGCAACTCCTGTCTTCTATATTGAATATTGTATAAGTAGTTCAAACCAATCGAACTGCCTTTGTGATTTTACCGTTTACCGTTTACGAAAAGATGATTTATACCTCATCTCAGACACGAATTAAAATTATGATAAAACTCAAAAATAAACTTAGTTAATACATTTTTTCTTTAGTTTCAGATAAACAACAAAAATGCGTTTATTAACGATAGTAGCGTTGGTTTTGAGCGTGGCGATAGTGATATCCATGCGATGCTGCGCTGGGGCCAGCGTCAGAGGCCTTCAGGTTCGCGAAGATGAAGACGAGCTCAGACCACGCCGAGTATATCGCAACTATGGACTTAGGAACCAGTATGACGCCTTCGACGACTACGGACACCTCAGATTTGGCCGCTCCGAAGACTGACAGACACGTCACCATTCACATCGCAATTATCATAAACATAAAGGACTTCGATTAAATTAATGCAATTAACTTATGTCTAGTATTTAAATATCTATGGCTGGTATGATATTTAATATCCTTGTATAATAAATTAGAAGTATTTCGCATCCTGTTATTATGAATGTTAGGTCATTCGTAATCAATAAATATTTAAATTAATGTTTTGTTTTATTGCGTAAACCTGATAGTCCTTGTGTGGCACTCGATTTCATTGCGATTATTAATGGCAAAACCGAGTTGAGAGACGAGCTGTACCCTAAATGTTACAATCATCATTAGGTCTCTGCTGGTGAAAATATCATCTGAACCAACTCGTTTGAAAAAAATATTGAACATCTTATTTTTGGGAGATAAATTTATTAATGGCTTTGTAGTCATTTCATATTTTTTTTATTAATTAGGTAGGTAATAGGTTATTGAAATCTAGGTACCTAAAACTAAAGGAGAGATAAGTGGGTGGAATTCATTTTTTTAATAGTGATAAAAGAATGATCTCCATAGATATCTAGGTTTTAGGAATGGTAAAAAAATAAAACAGTACACTAAAGACATCAAATGAATTTATTATAACCAATAAATACATTTTACAACAATAATTGTTATAATTAGTGTTAAATTAAACTAACTGGGTTTCGTTGTGTACTTATAACACTGGTGTAACATTATCTACGATAAGAACACTGTTAAGGCGTATTTATAATATACGATTCCATATAATATATTCTTGAAAATTCTGGCGAAACATTCAGCATTGTCACTCATGACTATTATTTTAAAGGAACCTTTGCAAATGCGTTGTATTTATGGAGGCAGATAAAAGTTATTTCGTTGTACTATTGACAAAGCTTAAATTATATGCGCCACAAATAATAACCAATCACATTACAACATCCATGCATACTTAAATCGTATCGCAATTATAATTGACATAAACTATTTATGCTTATATAAGCTCTATTTGAATAATTTGGATGAAAGCTAACATGTATGAAATTAGGCACGTGTCATATCACTACCACTATGTTAAACAATAATGAGACTAGTTAGTTTTTCTAACCTACAATTTATTAATACATAATATACCTTAGTTGTAGATGATTCATTAACTACATTATAATAAACAGTAAATTGTACTTGGTGAATATGAAGCGTATTTAAATTAAATCTTTGATAACATTTTATCAATAATCCACAAAAACCCAAGTTCATAAAATTACCGTTATATATTAATATGTATAAATAAAAGTGGAATAATTTTTTATAAATTAATAAAATATGTTTTATTTTCTTTCCTCATGTTATGAATATTAATTGTGTTTAACACTTTTTTACAGTGAGTATTAGTCAGCAACATCCAATGGACTAATAACTGAAAAAATTGCATTTTTGATTCCGTTTTTTCTGCTTTATATGATGTCTCGCTTCTGCGTGTTACCGAGCAAAGCCTGAAAAAATAACAAATTGTTGTAAAATATTTTAAAGAATAGAAAAAATTCGATCACAAGGCGGGACTCGACTTCTGTAAACTATTTTACAGAAAACGACATACTTATACAAAAATAAAATAAAATATTTTTTTAAGCGCATTCAATATTATTTTATTCTCGTACATATCGTAATACTATACGTATATTAAGGAATTAATCTATAATATTACCTTGTTCACGAAATTAACGATAGCAGTAGCGGGTTGTTCCGGCTCTAGTTCAGCGAACACGTGGCACTGGTTGTCCGCTCCGGACGTAGAACGAGCCACGAAAGCGAAGATACGCCTATGTACAAGAAATAATTTATTAGAATCTCGCATTTTTTTTTCATCATAAAGAGATGAAGGTTCTAGGTTCTCGTTCTACACGAGAGCAGAAATAAAAAGAGTTTCTTTACGTAGTTTTCAACACGTTGGAACTAAAACATACGGTTATAGCTTGTAAGATTACAATTAACGTTTACTATACTCTGAAACGTATTGTTACTTTTTGTAGAACTTACTTTTCGCCTTGTTTTCCATTATCCACGTAAGTGTACCGCCTCTCGTCAGGGTCCAGGCCGGCGTAAGAAACCATGTTGGATGGGTAGTGTCGCCTGAAGAACAGTTTCCGAGCTGAGTCCGTTAACGTTATACCACCGCCGAAGACTTTGAAGTGGACTACATGTGCTAAACCCTGTAAAGAATGACATAAATATATCTCAGTAAGTTTTTTCCCAGTATAAACTAAAATTAGTTTATAACTTACTGAGAAAATAATTATTGATAAAATAAAAATGTTATTGATTCGTTTGCCTATTATTTTTTAAATAATTTTATGTGGAAATGTATCTTATAATATATAAAACATGCAATCGATAGAATTGAGATTAGTACCTATTTGACGAATAAAATTGAGACGGCATCCTCAGGAGATACAAGTAGAACATGAAAGAATTAAGTATTCTTATGTACTAACTCTATATATTACATTACCTTTTTCTGTAAAATATTCTGTACAGCCCGTTTAACAGCGGCGGGTCCAGTCAGGGCTTCTGTATTTTCGGAGCCCAAGAGGAGCACATTGCAAGCCGCACCCGTCGCGAGTAAAGCGCGAGCGGCTGCGTTCACACTGCCACCAGTCCAAGGATCTCTGATAAAAATATAATGTCATGTTAAAATCGTTGGTAATGAATATCTGAAGATTATTGAATACGTAAAATTAATAACTTGAGTTTAATGTCCGTCATTAGGTAAAAAGGAGTCGCTAGGAAACTTGTATTGAAGCAATAACTGAACAACTTACTAGTTGAAGATAATAACCATTAACGCTGTAATAAACAATACATTTTTCATACTGTTTTCGTAAACCTGTCAATTTGATATTATTATACTATTTCTGTTTTCAACTCACCTATCAGGCAATTTAAGCGGTACAGGCAGAGCCAATGGCGTAACAGTATGCTGGTACACAAGCGCTGAGAGCGATCCAAACACGGGCTCGTCGGGGCAACCACGCAACCTCACACCACGCGCGGTCGGCTCCACGAGGAAGTGCCGCACTCCGCCCGCGCCGCCCGCGCGCACTGCTAGCCCGAACGCGCCTGGGAACGAGTTCGAGTCGCGCACTATGAACGCACCCTCTTCTAGCTGAAGAAGCGCGGCAACGGCTGTTGGGACAGGTGAAAGATTAGTAAGTGTCACATAAAATATTCATTATTTCTAAACGGCTTAAGGTCCCTAAATTATCGTTAAAAAAAAGCAGAGATCTGTTACAAATTCCGGTGCGATATATTTGTTTTTCGTCAGGTAAAACTTTCAACTATGTCAGTTTATAGACAAATAATATTTTAACTACATTGTTATCATTTAATGTCATTGAGATTTCATTGTGGCAATAAATAATACCGATTTTGCTCATCAAAATATCGTGGGTATTGTTAAAACTCACCGTCATCCCGTGATATATTAGGCTTGTACCAGTAGTGGCTGGTATCCCGTGCGAACCGCACGCGGTCTGGCGCCACGTGCTGCAGCTCGGAACCGCTTAGGCTGGAGCGCCGTGACCCGTTGCTGCCGTTAAACGTCCGGTACTCAGACTCCGGGCTGCCTTCACGATCTTTCCTGTTGAGTAAAATAAATTATGATTAGCTATTCCAGAAAACCTTACCTAATAGTATAGGAAAGTACAAGTACCTAATCTCTGGAAATAGTTAAAAGAATCAGGAATACTGTTTACTAAATACATTTTTTATATATTTATTTAAATATATTTTACTGCTTTCTGAACCGGCCGTAATTTATTATTTTTCTATATTTTGAAGACAAAATAAAAGCGCTCTTAATGAAGTCTAGTCGAAAAAATAAATGTTTCCGTTTGAGTTCACTAAATTTAAGATACTAAAGAAATACATTTTCCTCAAACTATATTAAACTTACTTATTGAATATCGATGTGCGTAAACATACTTATCAATCACATATTGTAAAGTTAATCTCATGATTCATACTAAAAACATCGTTTATCGATATTAAGACGATACACAAAAAAAAATCCACTGCTTGGTGGGCGGAGTCTAATAGCTCGCTATCGCGAACGCGGGTGTGCGCGAAGTCAATCTTGCAAACTCGCCGCGCTGCCGCTGGCCGACTCGGGACAAACATGTATGGAGTCGTCATACAGCTATTATATTGTTATACATATATTTAATCGTTGATTTATTGATTTTATTTTCTTGCTTATAAACGTATAATCTTCTTTTTAACAACTACTTAGTTAGACACTATTAATAATAATTATTATTTCGTAATGTTTACTTTATTACAAAATAATATAGGTTATAAAATAATCTTTAAAATTACAAAAAATATTTTAACTCTGAAAAAATGAAATGGTAATCAATAACGCGGACTACTGGATTGATTTAGATAGAATTTGATGCTGACGTAGATATTGCATCATGCCCAGAAATGAAAGGTACTATTTCTGAAAGAAGTTATAAACCCTAATTCTTCTCAGTCAAAGTCAAGAGTGGAAGATATCACTAATACAGTAAAACTGATGCGAAACTTTGGATGTTTATTTGTATATTTGTTTGTTAGTTGTTACTCAATCACGTCAAGACTACATTACCAATTTTGATGAAATATAGCTAATTGCCTGGATTTACACATAGGATACTTTTTATCCGGACTGAACACTTCTGTGGGATAAAACAGGATTCACGATATAACCTAATTTCACGCGGGCAAAGCCGCGGTCGGAATGATATTTTTTTAAATAAAAAAATTGTTTTAAAAAAAACACAAAATATATTCACGCAAGTATTTATTTTTTGCACTCTATTATAATTGTAATTATTCATTACAAATAATCAAAATAAAATAGCCAGAACAAAGTTAGGCCCTGGTAGGGTAGGTAGGCAGGTACAGCAATGTGAGACGAACACTGGCTTATTTATACCAATAATAATGTATTATAAACATTAAATTAAGTTCCTAACAACAAAAATACATAGGTAATTGATTAGGAGGAGTGACTGCAGCGCCATCTTCCGGGCCCAATTGTGTTTCCAGATCACCCAGGAACTTAATTTAATATACACAAATTTTTTCGAAATGAAAACTTTCACATTACTATGTAAATATGAATATAAACCTGTTTTAGTACTAAGCAATTTCGCGCACAGGTATAGTAAGTATAAATGAAATAAATACCAACATCAAATTCTTTAAACAACATACGTATCTACCACCTACTAAGAAATGTAATTCTTGAATTTTTTTCGTATTTTTTTAAATATAATACTACTCCAATGAGCTCCT
Source organism: Colias nastes (assembly GCA_907164665.1). NCBI lineage: Eukaryota > Metazoa > Arthropoda > Insecta > Lepidoptera > Pieridae > Colias > Colias nastes. Next base: position 4,572 of record CAJQZM010031985.1, on the reverse strand, counting down.
GTTCCATATTACGTCCACCATACTTCCACTAAGTTCACCATGATTTTTTATTTCTTTGCACTTTGTTGCTTTTTGCTAAAAATGGAATCATGCGATAAAACCAGTAGAGCGTTGATAACATACATTTTTGACTGAATGAAGGTACTTACGAAGGAGTGGGTTCACATTGTGAACAATCAGTGGGTTTATTTTCCTTCTGGATTCCGAATTTCTGAAAAGATTATCTATGCTATACATGAAAAAATCTTACACATTCGTTATGTACTTAAAACAGGGGTACATATCAAACATCGTCTATAATATAAATATCATCAAATTTAAAATAAAATCAACTTACTTCATTAATTTGTTCCAATTGTAAGCATTCTTTTTCCTCCAACCTTTATGTTTCTTCCTCTTATTTTCTTTATTGTCCCCATTTGTCTCATTTTGTCTTATCGTGTTGTCACCCTTTGTTACGATTGCGCGAGCGACACAAGTTCCCCGTGTGACGGCCGTAGCGGGAATGACTCGTGCAGCGATCGGGGTAGGAAGGTACAGGACGGCTCACGCTAGATTGGCTGGTCGCGCGCTAATTTCAAGTATTTCTTGTTTATTTCAAAACCATCGCATTTTTCAAAATTCTAACTCGATACACGTATAGATTGTATATTTTATAGTTAATATCCAAAAAGTCGTAACTTTACGTTTGTTATTTTGAAGATGCCAGAGATTTAAAAAAAATAACAATGAGAACTTTGTATTTTTTTTCTATCGAGAAAATATCATGGAATCATGTTTCTAAAACGGTACACGTATTGTGTTACTATTGAACTTTCTTGTCAAGAATTTTCATCACGACAACTTTAATAATATAAAAATTACGAAGGTTTAAAAAGGGCCGAAAATGTTAGAAAAATTAATTCATCACCTTAAACCACATCACGTACCTTGCAGATGGTGGGGAGCGGGGAGGTCTCGCGGATAGCGAGGGGGTGGGCGTGGGGGGGTACGGCGTGCGCGGGTGCGTCGGGAACGCGGGCGTGCCGGCGCGCGACTCTGCGCGGGATTCCGCGCGCGACCAGCTCTCTGTTCGCTCACGGATCTACGGAATAACGTAACTTTTAAGAACAATTGCTTGCCCTGAATATTGGTAAATTTGCCAGTAAATTTATCGTGTTTGCCAAGTTCTCTTAAATTAATTTACATATTTTAGCAAACTGCAAAACAAAACTGAAGTCTGAACTTCAAATATATTTTACTGTACATATTCAACATAGTGTTATAAAATATTAAATTTATATTCCTAAGCTTAGCTTTTTACTTACGGTGGAATCATTATGTGGGGGCTCTGCAAGAGACAAGAGACCGGGCGCGGTGGTGCTCGTCGGTGTACTGCTCGTACTCCACTCACGCATTGTCATCTTTTCATACATGAACTTTCTAGATGAGGTCCTGTAATGTTTTAAGAATTTAACATTGCATGTACAATTAAATTACAATGAATAATTTTATCCAATGTTATTAACTACGAATAATTTTTTGTGGAATAAGACATTTAAAATGAAATGGTTTATAATCGTAACATTTTTGCTTTTTCTTAAAGCCACGGTAGTTTTAATTCAATTTTACCTGTCTGGAGCTTGAGGACTGATGCTGTCTGTTCGGTGGATCGTGCGCGTGTTCACGTGCAAGGGGACGCTGAAGTCATCGTCGTCGTCTGCAAACGCCGTGGTATCGCTCGTGTATCCGTCCACACTGAAATGTTAGTAGAGATGGAGCTTTAAAAAGATCTTCAAATTAAGACTTATTTTGTTAATCAAACTGAAAATATCTTTGCCTAGATTTGAGTGGAATTATACATTATTATATTTTTTTTAGATTATCGTATAACTCATGAACACTACAAAGTAAAATAAATTACCGGTGACTAGCGGACCGTCGCACATGTCTTGAAGGAGCGTCCCACTCTAACGGCAGTCGAGCGACTCTTTCTCTTGCCTCCTTCCTTTCCCTTAACTTCTGCTGTTGCCTTTGAAGCCATGTGAGACCCGAGTTAAATTCGACTCCACTCTCTGATCTTCTTGGTTCCCGACTCCGAGAGCTCTCATGCCATCCGATCGTGCTTGTCGACCGCCATGTGTCATTGTCTTGTATTTTCCGCGCACTGCTTGGTGGCCGTTCTATTCTTTCCGCATCGCCGTTCATCCATCTAATGATAAAATTAGAAGAATTAGTAATTTTATTGCGTTTCTTAATTTCATTGAGATCTTAAAGATCACCAATCCTATTTTATTTGAAATTGTAACAGGATTTCATTGGTATCTCATTGCACTAAAATACGATTAGCTTTTCGTTATTAAGGCCTCATGGATTTAAATAGAAAGTTTTAAATATGCTTTTATTGTTTACGAACATAGGATACAGATGTAAAGTTTACACATAAGTTAACGTTAGGAAATGTGTTTAGGCGTAGGTACCAACATCAGTCGCTTGCGGTGCGACAGTCGACCGTTTATGGCGACGATTATCTCGAAATAGCAACTTGTTTGGGTCACAGTAACGACGCAATCACACGCCATCAAACAGAGTCCAAATTGTTAGTGAAAACAAGTTATGACCGTCATAGTTGTAGGCAATAGCTTTTATTGTGTAGACCTTAACGAAACTATAATAAAACGTGGAATGATACAAATATTACGGAAGTTGAATTGGAATCACATAATAAATATGTCTGAAAAGTGAAGGTTGAGGTCAGAATTCAGACAATATACAATTTAGTGATAGCACATCTTAGGTACACTCATTTTTTTTTCAGGTAATATACAAATATTTCAATTAATTATATAAATATTTATTTATTTCAGATAATTGCAATATCCATATACATTTACTTAAAAAAAAAAAGTTGTTTTAAGTAAAAAAATGAAACGGAAATATAGTCATGTACGCGATATAGATTCATAGTCGTTTTATAAATGTAGGTAAGTTGACACAATTGGTAATGTGGGTGGTAAGGTAAATATTGTGGCAGGTCCATAACAAGTTAAACGTAATCAAAATAAGTACCAAGAATAACGACATCAACGTCAGTTATATGGTGTTATCTATAAAAGCTCTTATGCAGCGAACATTGCTTAGTAAGTGTATCAAATACTACATACCTACCTGTAATATACGCACTACATGTACAGGTAATGTAGCAGAACGACTGACCTAATAAATCTAACCCACTCCTAATATAATTAGTGTTTCCGTTTGAATGAAAGCTGACAAATGTTTTTGATAATACATATTATGTTGGGGATTTGATGAAAATTAGGGACGTTAGATTTTTTATGTTTTTTTTTTGTTTATGTAAGAGCATATTACCTATATTGTATGCACAGTAATTCTTTATCATAAGCTCATTTGTAAATCCATCTAAAATATTTGTTTATACGTTTTTCTCATTTCACTAGATACTACATGTATGTGATTAGTTAATATTTTATGTTTAAAGCAATGATAGATCACGAACAAAATGGATAAATAACAATATAACATAGAATTGTTTCATAATAGATATCTGATAAGATAATGAAACTGATAAAATAATAACAAGTGATAATATTGGATTGCTGAGTAGACCGTTATTTTCTTTGATAAATTAATATTAAGTACAATCAATAGTTAATAATTATGAGGTTAACAAATCTATGGATTTTTAGCTGGCTGAAACTTGAATTGGAAGAAAATACTAATAATGTATTTTTTTATATGTATATCGTATTAGTTAGTATTGTTGCGATAAAGAATATTGGTCTAAGATCCGAACATAATAGTGTGAGACCCATTTGTAAAAAAGTCTTCAAATAACGATTTTCGTGGGACTCACCTCCGCCATACGGACTACTGATATCCACTTAATCGACATGTTTTTCTGAACACAAAAAGTGCGGTTGTCACTTCCTAGGGGTATGGAGGGGGGAGCTATGACGTAGCAAAGGTGGCCGTCGGGCCGTTCTATTGTGCGGAATATCTAGATAACTACTGGACCGATTTACTCAAAAAGGGTGTCAATTGAAAGATAATTAAATAAACATTATTTGATTCCTAAGATTCATTAATGTAAAACTAGTACCAACTGAAATATTTTCAAAAATCAACATTTTATGAAATATATATTTTTTTTAAATGTAAAAATCTCGGTAACCGTTAGAATTATGAGAATTTAGCTTATTATAAAACATATAGCTACTTTTATCACCTTTCTAATGAACCTTAAATAATGACAATCGAGCAGTAAACAACGAAACTACAGCCTATTAATTGAGCGTCGGTAGCGCCAAATTAGCCCTTTTTTGGTATGAATCATCTTGAAATTATCTTTACCTAAATATAATAAAATCGTAGGAAAGTTAAAACTGTACATGGAATATTTGTTTAAAATAATACTCCGGGTGTGATCTACAATATATACCGAAGCCAAAATTATATTTTTTAGAATTTTTGTCTGTTTGTCTTTATGTCTGTCCGGGCTAAACTCAAAAAGTACTGTATGGATTTACTTCAAATTTGGAACAGAGATAGCTTGAGACATGAGGAAGGTTA
>CAJQZM010031983.1:0-16212 GCA_907164665.1 Colias nastes | reverse complement strand
TATTTTATTTTTGCAACTGTGGTTGCGCAAAGCATATGAGCGGTTAACTGTTATTTTTATACATTTTGGATAAATTCTAAACAGGTTAAATGCAAAATGATTCTATTCAATAAAAGTGAGTCAGAAGTGAAGCATGCTTTAGCACTATTTTAGGTACTACTACTAACTAGGTAGAATAGATCTATCGAAACCCGAAAACCCATGCATATTTCAAATAAATCGGTGGAGCCATACGGCTGATGCATTATTATTATTCCTATTTTAAAATTTATTACAAGTCACTCAATTGTTGATCTACACTCGGGTGCAAAAAATCGCACACCCCGTACATTCTAAGTTCAACCTCAATTATTATAATGTTCTAAACATATTTGGATAATATGACTTATATCAAATGAAAGCATATTTAACAAGCTTTCTAAAAATAGCAAATTTATATACCTACCTTTATATTTGAGGCGTGTATTATATTTATTTACTACTAGCGGTCCGCCCCGGCTTCGCCGGTGGTACATGTTTACGTTTTCTCTACATAAGAACCATCCTCGTACTTCAAGGAATATAATAAAAAAAGAATTATCGAAATCGGTTCAGCCGTTCTCGAGTTATGCGCTTACCAACACATTTTGCGATTCATTTTTATATACAGGGTGTCCCACTATTGGTATACTAAGCGCGAAGGGACTTGTAGTTTTGCATACACTGATCACGTAAAAAATACTTAAACAACAAAATTACGTCAAAAATTTTTTGCTAAGTTTTTCCTGAAAATCTATGTTTTGTTCTCTAGCTTCGCGCAGCCGGCATACATCGCTTCGCTAATGTGAGCATTTTGTCTATGAAAACATAATCTTAAACGATAGCTCACGTTCTGGTGGCAAAGTTGGGCGGGTTGCTTGTTATGGGTGTACACATAGAGTTTTAAGAATTCATCTATTTGAAAAAAAAATGCGTCTGGAATTTTATAAGTATTTTTTACGAACTCAGCGTATGCAAAACTATAACCTCCTTTGAGCTTAGTATACCAACAGTGGGACACCCTGTATAAGAAGATAGATTTTCAGTGAAGCAATTTTATAATGTTGTATCATAAGCATCGGTGGTTCAGTGGTAGAATGCTCGCCTGCCACGCGGGCGGCCCGGGTTCGATTCCCGGCCGATGCAAATTTCTTTTTGAATATTTCTAAATTGTGTTATGAAATATTTATTAAAAATTTATTAAAAATTCAGCTAAATAAGTTAAAGGCATCATTGAAACCAATACAATGAACATCTATACAACATAATATAATAAAATCGTAGGAAAGAAAAAAGTACAATATATAGTAACATAATACCTGAAACTATATCGTCATCTAACAAAATAACAATTAAATAGTGGAATGAATAATTCCACACCCACAAATCCATACTAATATTATAAATGCGAAAGTAACTCTGTCTGTCTGTCTGTTACTCAATCACGCCTAAACTACTGAACCAATTTGCATGAAATTTGGTATGGAGATATTTTGATACTCGAGAAAGGACATAGGCTACTTTTTATTGCGAAATATGTACCACGGGCGAAGCCGGGGCGGACCGCTAGTGGGTTATAAATCCTAGAGAGCGTCAGTCTAATTCTCGCTCATAGAATTCACCTAGTGTGAGTGGATTCAGCTGTTTTAAGCTTGTCCAGCTTCGTTCTGAATATCATGCGACACCTGAATGGCATCTGTATTATTTAGACATTAAATTTACTACAATATTCTTTATAAAATTGTTTTTTGAAATAATTTTTGTTTATTGATTTACGTACATTCTCTATTATAAGCGCTACGAAGATTAAAAAAGAAGATAAATTTACAAAAACAGTGACAATAAAAACTTTTTACAAAAAAATGTACACTATAATTTGTGCCGTAAATAATTTTCTTTAGTTAAGAACGAGGTGGCCTTCATTCCAATAGATGAAAATTAATTTATATATTTATTTTTCATAACCAACAATACTTCATTATTTATCTTCAATCGAATGTAAATAGTTTTTGTCACTGTTTATTGGAATTTTATTTGAACTTAATTTATTGTTATTCAATAAATTTCTTTCAACTTCGAAATACAGTACGGTTAATAAAATAAAATACAATTGTGGCGTATAACACGTTGGTTTAAGAAGTACAAAGCTTGCAAAAAACTAAAGCCAAATAACAAGCGTTGGATTTTCGTCATGATTTCCCCATTAATATCTAGCCGCAGGCCACGCTGCTCCAATTTGTACCAATTCACAATTTCACACAAACTTTGGCAGAACTTTGTTTGATTCTCGTAATTTGATCGATTTTAGATTGCCGGAAAACGGGCAGCGATTCATGGGAACTACTAATCTGTCGTTAGATTTAACTTTGTACATTTCGTATAAACTTTATTGCTCTACTATAATTTATGAATGTGGTATAATAAATCATAGCTTATACAGTTGTACTCTATTTATTCATAAGTATGCGATGATTATAGCAACCGATCCATACACATTCACATATCTTTCAGTATTATCTTTTTTCTACGGATATGTAATCAGCTGTTTTTTCCCAACTAAAATGTAACCTAATTGATCATTCATCAATCAATCCTAAGGTTCTTTTTTAGGATACCTAATGGAGAAATATGAAAAGGATAAATAAATATTAACAGTAAACGTTTGTTAGCTTTAATAGTAATATTACATCACACAAGATATTTTTAATACATCAATTTAAATAAATAGGTAACTATTCAATAATAGCTTAATAAAACCATCATAGTATGAAAAGAGATATACTTTATCAATTAGTATTTATATGAAAGATATTTGCTTCAGTTTCATCCCAAAAATATATTCAAAGAAAACAAAGACAATGCAAATTGAAGTAAACTCGAAGACAGGATTCAAAAGACACGTAGTTGAGTTTGACTGGCAAGTTTGGGCTCACATTATATTCAATAAGTTTGGCAAGTCAAAGAAACTGTTCTACAGAGGGCTTTCACATTGACGGATTAAACCGGTGCATTTTCAACTCAAATTACGCTAGAATACCTTTTGATTTTTTCGTCAGCCTGCGTTCAGAATGTTCTGATACAGTCTTCTTTATTACTTCGTTAGGCTGGAGCGCTGTGCTCCATCTATTTTTATAAATAATACGTCATGGTAGGTACTCATAAAATAAACAATTGACACAAACACGACTGACGTAAAGTTCTCTTTAGAATTTCAATAGCAGCGTCGTAAATCCTTAATGCGAAAGTCTCCAGCATCACGTATGAAGAGCACAATTTACTTACCCCGCGTTGAATCCCGGGAGGAAGTCATGGTACGTGCAGCTCACCCCAACTTCGCCGTGTCTGGCTATTGTCCGAACATACTATATGTTTACTTGATGAAAAATCGAAGACTGCAGATGCAAAGAATAGCAATTTTAATATTATATTTTCTCAAATGATTCTGTGTTGTGGATAATGGTCTATAAAGGTTCTTAGAGTTGTTAAATCCGTTGCATACCGTTTAAATGTAATTTAATATAATATTTTATACTAATAAATCTGACACACGCTCATCCACAAAGTTACTTTTATGTTAGCTACTTTGGAAACTATATAATAAGAAACAAGGTTACTAATTTATATCCATCGTAAGCAACAGCCATAATACAAACTTAAATAGTAGAGACGTACTTCTTAATGTAACTGTTCTAACAGTGTGAATTACATAATTTTGTATTTGCTTCAAAAGTATCGTAGACGCAACAACACATCAGTGTTGCTGCGATGCCATGCCAAGTATCAACTTGGCACGAAATAGGCCAAGGTCACCCCAAATATAAGCGAGTTACCATTCCCTCAGAGAAGATTAGCGTTTGTCATTCCCAAAATCTCTAACACATTTAAATCTTTAGCAGTTTTTACATCAACGGAACACATACATATTATGTTATGACTCTATATGATTTTAAACCAACAAATTATATATCTTTATCATTTAACCAAAGCATTAATAAAATAATGTTACAGCAATTAAATTAAAATACAGCCCTTTAAACCATTTTTGCAATATTATTTATTTGCTGTAGTGAGTACGTCATACAAAATACCATCGCAAACCCGGTGACCACACCATTGAAAGTGCCATAAAAATGCAAATAAAGCGTCACACTTACTCACGTATAATGACTACAATCGCGTGAACTGTTCGCATTAACTTTGTAAATATGTTTAACTAGATTTTACTGTTATATTCATGTTAGGCAGATTTCGATTACAGACCTGTCGTGATGGGCAAGAGCGTTATCAAAGTATTATGTTGGTGACGTCGACGCATCGCAAAAGACAAATATTGTTGTGTTTACAAAATATATCACATAATTCAATACATGCTCTTTTAAAAATTGAAAAGAAATATAGAGCAATATAAAAAACCACGAAACTAAAACGTGGCATGAGCCATCATTACCATGTATTTTATACTCATTGGAATTTTGTAATACATATTATCTGAATGGAAATTACCCTTAAAAGTATTGTAGATAGAAGTTTTTGATCAAAGTAAATATTCCGTTATTTTTAAAAACAACGAAAACCGCATTCATAGATCTTTGAAAATCACTCCCGGGAATCGAAACGACAAAAAAAGTGTTAAAATTACACCATGTCTTTTATTGCATCGATTTCAAGTAAGTGTCAATTATGAGGATGAGGAGGAAAAACCACGAGATCGCCGATCGAACGTCAAATGTACCTCTTTAAAAAAAATCCTCTGTATTTTATATTTTATATTGTCTAACCTAATAATATCGTTCCTAGCACAGCTGAACTTATCTAAAGCCTACAGATTTCAGAGGCTAAATATATTATATCCAATCATATTCGAGTCCATTTATAATACAATACACAATACAAACGGCTATTATGTAACTAATATAATAAGCCAGGGACGACCCCAATTTATAATATATCGAACGATACGTGGCACAATGGAGACTTATCTTTTGGACCCAGAGGCTCTTTTAACCCTGAATGATGACCGTCGATTTGTTAAGACCCTGTCTTGGGTCGTTACAGACTCTTTTCAGTTTTTATTCCCCTTATGATGTTTCATTTTATGATTGTCGGCAATATTAGCCCGGTACGTGCCGCGTTGAAATATGTTTGATATGTCCGGACAATCCCTTTTTACTGCCCGTTCATACAGCGTATTTGTTACGAATAAAAAATTTAAGGAGCTACTTATCCCGGCTCATGTGGATGGAAATAAGTTATTAAATTCCGTTTTATTTTTGTGAGCATCCAGAGTCTCCAGTATTGGAAGTATAGAGTACAGACTGATTTTTGGAATTGATTCACAGGTTTAGCAAAATACAATAGATATTTCTGATTTAAGTACCTACCTAGGTGTAAAGGTTTTATGATTAAGCCGACTGAAAATAGAATATAACCCCAATATCTATAATTGAACCTAACGAAAAAGATTACTTATAGATCAGAATAATTCCATATTTTTATCACGAATCACGCTTTCGTGACGTCTACGCTTCCAAGAATAGCGCCTTTAAACAATTCTTACTTAATGTCTACGAAGAACAACTAAGAACGTAAACATTGGCTCATTTAAACCACTTTTGAAAAAATTTATTCCCATTTGGAGAGCTTATTCTGCTCAAAGGCTAGTTGAGGTTGACGTGGTTTAGCGATAAGTTTGCTGAAGCATGGCGTGACGTCACGAAACTGTAGCTTTGCCAACAACTTTATTTTTCTAACAGCACTTAATAATATGTCGGACGACAGCTTCACTTAAATGTTTTGTTTTTGCTCCGAATTTATATTTGATAAACGTAAACTCAATTTTACTTTTCATAATTAATACCATATTTATTTCATAAAAATACATACATTTCAAAATACTCATAAAAAATAATAAACTACTAAAAAAAACATTTGAATTTTATACCTAAATTTAAGTACTACATTCACGTCGCATAGAAAGAGGCCTTAAAAATTCAATTGCAATGTTTTGAAGACGATAACCCCTGTGTTGGTTTTATAGTACATTTCTTTACATTGGTATAGTCGAGGGGAGAGATGGCTTTGGGGCAGTAAACATCTGGTATATAGAAAAATTTACATACATCTCAACGTCAATAAAACAAATTGTTCCATTCAACTTTTGTGTCACTTTATCCTTTTGCAAATAAATCTAGTTTATGATATTGTAATGGCATTATGGATTTTGGTTTGCTTTCTATGAATTTTTATATCTTACACACAGGTTCATGTGACTTAGGTAGGTAGGTATGTATATGTAACTACTTATATGCACAGTTTATTTTACTCGTTTGGTGATGTTTGATAAATTATTAATGATTGCTTATTGACATAAACAACCCTACAATCATCGAAAATTTACATTTATTTGATATTAAAATTATGAATATCAAATTCAATAATATACCTACTAAATAATATTTACCTTTTCAAATGAACCTTCTTTAGGCGCGTTGAGAGAAAAATTTCATCACGGAATAAGGCGACGATTTTGGCGAAGAAGTATTACTTCTGACACGTGTGCTCGGAAAACACACTCTTTTTTAACTTTCGCAACCTCACAAAATCTTTACACAACTCATTAAAATCTTTAATTTAGCACACAAATTATAAACTTTATCTTGTCTGCTACGACGTAGATCGTGTAGACTGTAGAGGTATAAATTTCTTAGTATTCCTTACATCATTAGTATGATGATGGTGTTTTTTGCATCAACTAACAGAACCTAATAAATAACAGGGTATTATGTAACAGTGATTGAATAAGTGCAATGAACCTATACTATAAAAAATTCATAACTAAAAAATCTTTCATCCAATCTTTTTGCTAGTTAAAATTCGGTCAGTCTCATTTATGTGATTATAACGAGCTCAATTTAAAAATTATTGAAGTTTAGATTCACACGCTCTCTATTTCTTAGAAACAATAACATGAAAATGTATTCCTAGAAAATGATTCCTGGAAAATATATTTTCGAGCAGGTCGCGTGAGAATACCGGAAAAGTTAAAAAGTTCTAATATTCAAGTTAAAATATTCTGATTTGTGTGGATGGAGACACAGTTTCATGAGTAAAATAAGTAAGTATCAATCTATACTAATTAATATTATAGTCCTGTATAGTTTGTTTGTTTGAACACGCTAATCTCAGAAACTATTAGTCCGATTTGAAAAATTCTTTCGGTGTTAGATAGTCCATTTATCGAGGAAAACTATACCTACATAATATCATCACGCTGAGACCAACCAGGAGCGAAGCAATGCGGGTAAAACCGCGGGGAAAAGCTATAATATGGTGATTTATATTTGTACCAAAGAATAGTATAATAATTATTATTATTAAAGGATGTAGGTACTATATAAATAAATATACAGAATTTCATATAAAGCTGACTAACACAACTATTAATTATCAATTGTTTTAATCAAATAAGGCAGGCATATTCATAGCATTGATAAGTTTATTGAAGACTAAACTAGGCACTAAATTGACACATTACACTTAAAATTTCAGTTTGATAGTCGGCATTTGAATTGTTATGCTTGTCGTGAGTATAGATCTATCATCTATGCAAGTAATATAACAGGATCTCGTAAATTAGTCTACGTTCTAAGCATCTAATAAATATCTCCATATTATGATATTCAACGAACCAAATATGTGTGTATTTAGTGCGTATTATTTATTGTATAGTTTACTGTATAGAATTATTGTGCATTGGGATAACATTTATTATAGATGGAAAATTAATACATGTTTAAAATTAAATCAGAGGTCTCTAGCTTGGATATTGACTTGTTATAATTGCCCAATAACCAGTATATTATGATCTCTATATACATATTAAATGTGCGTAAAGAGGGGTCTACAGTTTGGTCACTCGCGGTTTGAAATAGCTAAGACTTCCCGGATGTTCGACTGACGTCAAGAATCTCGCAAGATTTCCCGAAACGGATTATTGCAAATCAATCTTATCTTGCGGTAATAAAGACGAATTTCGCTTGTGTTGGACTATATATATTGTTTTTATTTAAAGAGTGTTTTGGGCGATTATGAGCGTGATAAGTGAACTTGAACTCATCGTCTTGTTCATGAAAACTACAGTATATCTATTACTTAAAATAATATTACCTAGCTACACAGTATGTATATAAAACCTTTTTGGTAAAATTTTATAACATAAACGGTTGCAACATTAAATGCTTTACGCCATTTAGCAATCAAACAGCAACGTATTTTACACAATACATAACTGTTTGAACGAACCGACATTACGGCGCAAAAACGGTAAAGAAAAAGCTAAATAGATATTTTATCACTTTTATGGCCACTTACTTTGAGCTCCCCGTGATTTATGGTGTCCTGGTAGCTGAATGATCTGATTCGAGCACATTTCATTAAAGTCGTATGTGTATTTTACAGCTACGCTTCATGTGATAATGAATTTCGGCGAAAGATAACATTTTCACTGTTATTATTAACATTTAATTTGCTTCATTATGAAAAAGAGAGATGAATTAATGAAATACTTGCCTTAATAAACACTTTTATGTATTAAAATTGTGGTCAAATGATAACCAAGTATGTTACGGTATGTTTCGTAAAGTATTAGGTAGGATCATGCATCGGGGTCAGCTTTTCAGAGGCTAATTATGCTGGCACACGACTCTATTTGAATCTTCCGTGCTTATAACACCTCATAATGATGCTACTATAGCCCCAATTTACAAAAGAGGATTAGCCATGTAGGTATGGTTATGTTGGTATTTGTTTGTTAGGACATGAACTAAGAATTATTTATGTAGTTTTATATGGTTGTTTTTGTTGGTTTATCCTTTCCAAAATGGATGTTGCTACTTCAGACGTACACTTTTGATTGATGTAGGCTGTATATGTTATGTTTTATCTATTAGAAAATCTCAGTATTTTTGGGCCATGGACATTTCAATTTATCTACTTCTACTTTTAGTCATAAAATCCTTACCATAGTTATAGATGTACTCATTCAGCATTGGATTATAAATTAAATTAAAAATGTAGAGCCGATTTCACCACTTGCTAAAACTGTCCCTGATTGTCCATTTAACACCTTATTACGTAAAACTCTTACCATATTTATCATTTTAACTGACAGTTAAGCTGAATAACCAGATTTGTGAACCGGGCTATGAATACACATATAATTTGTGTGATATATATCAATGTGGTTCCAAAAGCGACATGAAGTGAGGTTTAAGGGTGTGTTTGACGAATGGCCATGTCTCCCGCTGATAAACAACCCTCGGCATTGATAATAGAAATTACTGAAGTGATTAATTGATTAGCGGCTTTGCGGTTCAATCTGTTTTATTGGATGCTTATTAATTGCAATTATTTACTAAATAAATACAATTTAGAATGATTGAATTCGAATAGTCAAATTAATTCATTATAACACGAATAATTGCATATCTATGATTTACGTTTAAATTAGAACCTGTTGTGCATAAGATTTGAATATTTTAGTGTACATTATTTAGTGGTCTTTCAATCTGATATAATATTTTTGGCTACTTATCTTAAGATGCACGGTTTAATAAATCTATAGGTACAAAATCCTAATTTATTAAATTATTGTTATAAAGCGTAGTTCAATCCTTCACGAAGGAACATGAATTAATTCACACAATTCGAACTACATCATGATTTTAAATTATAAAATTACAGCAATATTAATGGACACTTATTACAATTTATATTGAGTGAGTTTACATATTTATTCATTTTCATTTTATTTCCAAATAACATGTAATAAGGCCATAATGTATATTTAAGTGCCTTAAAACTTACCAATAGCGCAAACAGAAATTTGTCCTATCGTATTGGGAACAATTAAATCGATTTTGATGGAAATTGTAAATTGAAAATGGGACTATTCTATACATAGTATAAGATTTTTAATGCTCACATATTAATAAAATAAAAATAAATTATTTGGTATAATGGTTCACTGTGGTAAAAAGAAGTCTATAAAATCATTAATCACTCTCTGGCGACTTAACTATCTTAATCAGAATAATCATGCCCTATTATCGTTACATTAATAAGGATTTAAAATCGTTAATTCTTAACTGTAGTTTCAGCTCTTATTTGCATTCTTGTTATCTTTATATGCCCTATGTTATATTTAAAATTGCAATCAAAGTAAGCAGTAATAATATTACCTTTGGCAGTAACGTAAGGCTGTGGCCATCAATAATGTATGAGCTCAATTTCAACGGAAAGTATAAAGACAAATATGGCGATGAGAAAGAAAACAGTCCTAAACGTACGGAATTTTAAAAATGAAAATAAAAATTCACCCAACAGTTTTTATTATTTTTAAGAAATTCTTATAGTAAGGTAAAGTTTTGACATTTCTATTAGCGCTATTGTTATTATATATACGTATATAAACCTGAGTTTGTCTGAGCTCAAGAACTACCGAACTGATTTGAAAAAAATATTTCAGTGTTAGATAGCCCATTTATCGAGGAATGCTATCATCAAACTAAAATACCCTATTGGTGTTCTAGCGGGGCAATGAGGGTAAAACCGCAGCGCACAGCTAGTTTTCGTGATGCAATTTGAAAAATCTATCATCAATAAAAGCTTCTATCCCTGAGTGTATTTTTATTGTGATTTAAATAAATTCACGAAGATGGTTCAATTCAATAAAATGGACTACCCTTGCTATTAGATAATTCAATTTTATGTATAATGTTTTGTAACAGTAAGCATTAAGGTTTTATATTTGGATGTTTTAAACTTTTTAATTAATCACCCAAAACAATTTAATAGAGCCTGACACAAACATTAAGACTGAGAACTCAAATCATCACCGATGTTTTGAGTATCATTATTTTTGAAGTTTTTATATCAATGAGGAAAATAAACAAAATAAAATCAAATATACCTTACATCTGTTTATCATCACTTTTTTCTTCACCATAAATTCATAAGAGAAAAACTAAATTTCCCAAATAAATTTGGCAATACATTCGCTACCGCTTGCGTATTGTTTCCCGAAGACGCGACACGCGCCTTGCATGTTTAATGTAAAATAGAATTGAATGAAACTATTGTTCAGGATAAAACATAACACAAAAAGGAGCTCAATGCTTCTTAAGAACAGTCTCTTCGGTCAAATTGAATAAGTTTCCAATGCAATGTTGGGCACTCTCGAGGATTCCGATACGATAGAGATTTAAATCTAATATGTCGGAGACATGTTGTTTAAAAGAGCTTTTTATCATAACAGTTCCGGGATAAATTCAATTTGAAGATATCAAAACATTTGATTTATGACTATAAATGAAAAGATTGAATATTAATAATTTGCTGACGTTTACATATAAAAATATATGGTATGACACTTAATTATTAATAATATTTGATTACATTGGAAGGCTATTAAATATTTATACTCGTATATGAGTAACAGTAAATTTCAACCTACCGACTAAACTCCACTGTGTTCCGCCGTGCCGCTGTATTGACGGAGCCGCGGGTATTCGTTAGAACGCATCCGCAGACCCGTCAGCGGCAGCCTATCTCTAGGCCCAACGCGACTTAGAGCTGTGGCGGGAGGCCGCAAGTAAATTTCAACCTAAATGTATCATCATTAAAAAGGTCCAATTCAATGTAGTGCATAAATTACCATACAATATTTTAGTCTATTTTTGTGTAACTAAAAACATAAAGTAAATCCATTACAATCAATTTGATAAAATGTAATTAACATATCTTAACACATTCAATATAAACGATGGCATCGTAATTAATATTTATCGTGCACGTAGATTATGAAGCCGCAAACAACCAAAAACTGATAAAAGCTCTCCGGTCATTAGCCGAAGTGTTGGCTAACAGAATCAATTTCCACGTCCAGTATTGTAACAGTGTTAATTGCAAACAATGCCCCCGGGAATGCACTCAAAGTAAAATTGCATGTATAAGTTATGAGCTAACTTTACTATTATGGTTTGGTCGCTTTGCTAATATAGAAATAATACAGAGACGACGTTCTACAATGTTGAAGATAATTTGTGATAGACGTCGTTGTTTCGTGTAAATAGCAAAGGGAAGTATAGGTATTTTCTTAGGTATTTGCTTAGATTACAATTTTGTAATAATTTTTTTATTATTTAATAAAGATTTATTCTAGAATGTCTTAACTAGATTTAAACCTTTTAATCGTACCTACCTAAAATCGAAGTTTTGAATCAAATAAAAATGCATTGTATTTTTTCATATTTATTCCATTAAATAAACTACCTACAACTTGTTTTTATAGGGCTATAGAAATAATGTTTAATGCTTGGCAATGTTTAAGTAAACAATGTAATTATAATCAAATCAAATACGCTTTACAAAAACCGATAAAAAAGGAAAGCCTGTCCGGAAGACAAAAGCAGTACATCAAATATAAATTCATAGATGCTTTGTTCCAAGTTTTAAATAAATAGAAGTTCGATGCACTTCTTTCGATGTCAGGCCTGGGCGCGTCAAAACACGATGATATATAAACGAACCTCGTGGCTGCTTGCCAGCCTTGTCGACTTATACACGACACACACTGGCTACTAGGTTCTTCTTGGGTGTAGAAATACCTGAATAAATAAAGGATAATGTTAAAAAGATTCGAAACGGATGAATGAGGACGACGTATGGTATGGTAAAGAAAATTAAGTTGATGGTTCGATGTATGTGCTATAACTACAGACAAAGTTCCTCGAAATTTTTATTAGCTGTTTAAGAGAAAAATATTTCAAGAAGTTATGTTACATACATTATACTAATTTGAATAGATATAATAGAAAACGACACGATAAATTTTCACTTACACGCTACTACAAAGGACTATGATTATAGTTTTGTGTTGCTCTTATAATTAAATATTTGTCTCAATTTACTTTAAGTGTTATTTTAAAGATAAACGTAGTTTATGTTTGACTCCAAATCCCATGTACGCGAAAACTGTTAATTGATTCAGTATTTCTAACGTAAAAACAGTACAAAGACAGCCAGTAAACAGAGATTCAGAGATACAGACTCAGTCATTTTCATCAATTTAATTTTCCGCTCACATTAGTGACCAGCCGTGTCTTAATCAAAATTTTTGGTCCATAAAGCAAATCCTTAGAGAAGATCGTAATTCTGTTCCGTTTATTCTCTAAGGACATGATGGAAGTTAGTAAATGTTGAGGTCCTAGGTAGAATATCCATCCCTTTATCTATTACTACCTGTATTGTATCACATACACGACCTACATACTAAAGAATAATCAAAAAATTGCAAATAGTTTCCTATATAGAAACAGATGTCTTGCCGCTAAGAAGCGATATCTTTAAAAAAAAATCAAAAACCTTAAAATTGATAGTATAGCAAAACATAATTGATACAAAATATATATAGGTACATTTTAAAATAGCATAAAAAAGAAGGAAAAAAAAGGCTAGAGTTGTTGTAAGTTGTTGTAAGTTGTGAAAAAAATATTGTTTGACAAAACATTCTAATATTCCCAATAAATTTTATTTTGATATTTTTGTACCAAAACGTCTGTGTGTATAAGCAATAGGTTCAAGCATAAATCCCTTAGCGAAACGAGAGATGCGAGTGGAACAACATGGATACAGTTTTGGCGCGCCTCACCTTGTTTCTCTTTGTAAAATATTTCATCAATAATGGCTGCGTATCTTCTGTTTCATCGTAGAATAATGTAATGGATAAATGTTTTTCGACTAAACTAGAAATATACAATACTAGGTAGGTAGCTAATCTGGCCAACGTTTTGGTGCTTTTGCTGCTAGGAAACCGTGGACTTCTAATAATATAATTGACGTCTAATCCGTGAACGTAATATATCGATTATCTTTGAAAACTTACAACTTGTTTCGACAACTGGGTAAATATAACGGCTTGGCATGTGACAGTGAAGGTGAAGGAAAGAAGTATTTGATAGTAAAGTTTTAAAATAAAGCAATTAAATAAATTGGCATGGCGGCGTCAAGGAGAAAATAAATGGTGAAAATAAATAAAACGATTGGAGTGTAATATAGTTATTCTAAAGTTATTGCATTTAAGGTAACGAGTAATTTTCTCGCATTTACATAATCACACCATTTGTATTGGAATAAAGAATATAAAATAATATAAGCAATAATCTTAGTACCAAACAATTACTATACTGTATATAACACTCTTTTTATTATTTCCTAGCGCGAAATCTCAGCAATCATTTCATAATAATCGTTTTATTGTAAAAAGGCTTCGAGGTGAATAGTTTCGCAATTATAATGATCTAAGGTGTACGATTTTTAACGTAGGTAGGTACTGAATCATATTTATAGTCATAAAGAATAAAATTAAAAACTGACGAAATTAGTAGATAAAAAACATCAGGAATGCAGGCCTACCTGAAATGCTTTATTTTCCCAACGTTGCTTGCTCTCGTACCATAATCATATTTAATTGAACTCGGACTCACGATATATTTGTCACATAAACTTTCGTAGCAACAGATGAACAAGACAGAGCTTTTATTTATTAATTTAATTCATGAAAAATATAGCCTTCTGGACGGAGCCTACATACAGCGCCATCTAGTGTAAAACTACGTAAATCCTAAGTGTGGAAAAACAAGGGAAAAACTTAGACCTGTTTATTTTTTATTAAAATGCATATAATATAATATGCAACTAGGTCCTAAACTAGTACAAAAAATACAAAACTCTTCAATTCTTGTGTGTAATTCAGAATGACAGACCACTCTACCAAAAGTCACAACGCCACCGAATCGTCAAGCAATTGCTCATTTAATCGCGTCACTGCACAAAATGCTATTTGTATAGTTTTTTTTTTTTTTTTTTTTTTTTTTTATTCAAGATTAGGCAAGCATTTGACCATCGCTTCGCCTGATGGAAAGCGATAAGCATGGTCTAGGATGGAGCATGCTGACCTAATAGATGCCTATTCACTTTTCTTTTGAATAAGTCCAGATTATAATTATCAGGAAACACGCAGGCCGGAAGATTGTTCCATTCCCTACTGGTACGCACGAGAAATGAAGAAGCGTAACGCTTAGTGCGTATAGGTGGAATGTCGATGACATAGGGGTGGAGACCAGCACCGCGTCGACTCGACCGGTGGTAAAAAGGAGAAGCAGGTATCAGGTTGTGCAGTTCTTCAGCACATTCACCATGATAGATCCTGTAGAAGACTGCCAAACTAGCCACTTTTCGACGATGTTCCAAGCTGTGTAATTTCGAGGTGGTGAGGGCCTCATTCCCGATAAGCCTTATCGCTCGTTTTTCAATCGAGTCCAAGGCGCTAAGTTGGTATTTTGCTGCACCAGCCCAAAGGTGAGAACAATACTCCACACCCGACCGAACTTGAGCTTTATAAAGGTTTAGGAGCTGTTCCGGTGTGAAGAATTCCGCCACTTTGGAGAGTATTCCCAGCTTCTTGGCGGCAACCTGCACCTTGGACTCAATGAAGGTTTTGAAGTTGAGGTTAGAGGAGAGCTTTAGGCCTAGAAGCTCCAGTTCATTGGACAATTCCAAGGACACATCCTGAAAACTAGGTGTTAAATTTAAGTCGGTGCGTTTAGCTGTAAACAGGCAAGCCTGTGTTTTCGAAGAGTTAAACTTAACCAAGTTGGCATCGCCCCATTCAGCCACCGATTTTAGAGTAAGGTTCAACCGTTCAACCATAGCCTCTCTTTGTGCCGCCAAAACATTATTGCCCGTCTGCGCTTCGGATATGTAACTGTCTACAACTGTGCTGTCATCAGCATAACCATATATACTCGGACCTAACAGATCATTTATATGTAGCAGAAATAAAGTAGCAGACAGTACTGATCCTTGAGGAACTCCAGCGTTAATGGGTAGTAGATCAGACGCACAACCATCGATCACAACACGAAGCGAACGCTCTCCCAAGAAATCAGAGATCCAGTTGCGCAGGCTAGGACAGATCCCATATGCTGGAAGTTTGTTGATAAGGCCACTGTGCCAGACCTTGTCAAATGCTTTCGAAATGTCGAGGGATACGGCTACTGCCTCCCCGAGCTTCTCGATAGCAGAGCCTAAAGTATGAGTGAGGTGAACCAGAAGGTCCCCAGTAGACCTGTTACG
>CAJQZM010031982.1:0-11153 GCA_907164665.1 Colias nastes | reverse complement strand
CTCTAATTTCTGAACATTTTCGCTTATAACTTTTTTATTTATAGTTCTACGACAAAAAGTTGCAGGATCAAAGTTGTAGAGTATTTAATTTGCAACAAATAATGTAAACAAATTTTTTTTATCAAATAAATAGTTTAAGAGATATATCGTAAAAACCATATCAACCGCTATTTTCAAGATGGCGGCCGTGGGACAAGGGTGGCGACCCCACAAACTTGGTGATAGCTTCACACTGACCACCCCTACACATCAAAAAAATAAAATTGCGTCCTCTAAAAAATGCAACCCCAAATGTAACTTTTCAATGGACCAAGTACCTATCAAGAAAAAGTGATCGGCTAAGGTCGTTACCCTTTATCATACAAACTTCACTTGACATAACGAAAAATCAGGTTCCGTCAGCTGAGCCTGAGCGAACGCAGCCAACTTCACGATAGTGAAAATATCTGTCATGGTTTCCCGATCGATGTGTCTCCCGTGTAAAAATCGCGAAAAATGCGAATAATATGTCGCATTCAGAGGTAAAACACGCCATTAACACAGTGCGAGTGCTCTCAAGCGTAAGACAATAAAAATTAGCGGAGTTGATTTCTAGTGCAGTGTATTTTGAGTGAGATTTCAACGTATCTAAATTTATTCACGGAGCGACGGACTAACTCAATTTTCTCGGTGAGTTTTGTATTTTCTTTTCGCTCGCTGTCCATTAGCGTGTTCATAAATCACGCTTTTTAATTAACTGCGTAATTTTATATTGTTTTATCGAGAATTTTCACTGTGAATTACTAAAAATCGATTGGATGTGGGTGGGATAGGACGGGATATGGCCATCTCGCTCGCGTATAACCCGGTCATGTTAGAAAGTGACGTAATACAAGCGCAGTGCATAATGTCATAGTGTTGAAAATTCGGTCGGGTTTTATGTTTTTTCTCTTTCTAACGTGGCCCACAATTTTCTTATTTAGTATTGAAGATATTTTTATTTTCCGACGATTGCAGAAAAAACAATTGGGAAATAATATTATGGTCGATAAATTTGGTTACAGTATGCACGAAACTCTATATTACCAATCATTCGCGATATAGAGTTTTATTTTTTTATATTATTAATTAAAAACATAGCAATATACTTACAAATAGTTATATTCAATAATTTTATTGATCTACACACCGTCACACGTAATAATTGGCACATTATTTCAATTTGTGGTACAAATCACGTAGTGCGAAATAATCACGATTTACGATTCAACAAATTAATAACACCAAAAGAAATGTGATAATTTCACACCAATAAAGAAGAATTTTATTGGTCGGTATACCTACCTACCTACCTACGTAATCTTTAAAATATTATTTATTTTTTTTATATTTGTTCAATTAAATTAAGTAAAAAAATTAAGTAATAAATAATTATAAAAGATTATAGAGTAATAAGCATACATGGAGTCAGAGGAAGTGACTTTGTTTTATACTATGTACTATGTAGTGATTCGACAGCTTTTATATTAAAAAAGCTACCCTATTTACCGTTTTTTCTCTGCATAAGAACCTTCCTTGTGCCTTAAAAAGAACTTTAAAAAAATTGCTTAGTTGGTCGAGCCATTCTCGAGTTGTAAGCTTTGCAACACATTTGTAATTTTATTTATAGAAGATTTTTTATGAATATTTCTTGATGTTCTATCAATGGTTATATAAATTTGTTTAAATAATAAATATTACTATGGTAATGTACAGATAAATTGAAAAATAAACTTAATTTTAAATTCTCGGCCACTAAATTTTAACATGCTTCTATTAGTTTCATATATTATGTTTGCATGTAACTGACATGATTGTATGTAACTGACCCAAATATTTATTTACCAGCTGTGCTTTCGCGGTTTCACGCGTAGTACCTAGCCTTCTTCGATAAATGGGCTATCTAACACTGAAAGAATTTTTCAAATCAAACCAATAGTTCCTGAGATTAGCACGTTCAAACAAACAAACTCTACAGCTTTATAATAATAGTATCTAAGATTTAACTACACTTGCTTACGAAGCACTTTGAATCCTCAAAATTCAAAATGAAATTATTTACTACTGTTGCGGAAAGCAGTTTCTACAAATCATTGTCTTAACTAGTGATCAACTCACTTGTTAATGATTCTACATAAACTCAAACTCAAACATTTATTTATTCAATTAGACTTCTAATAGAAGCACTTTTGAAACGTCATTACATATTTTTAACATTTACCACCAATTCGGAAAGCAGTATCTACGGAGAAGAACCGGCAAGAAACTTCATAGTTGCTCTTTTAAATCATGTCAGTTTTACAATTTAATTTTACAAAATACATATGTAACATCATAATATATTATAATAATATGCCAAAGAACTGTCCTGTGGTTTTTACGCGACAACCCTCCATGGGTCCATAGTAGCTGTTTGCCCTGTCTCCGCCTGAGTATCTGTTTCTATCTATAGTTTTTCCAATTTTAGTATCCAATTAGAGAAACCAAATATCATTAACAATTACACTTAAACTAATATGGGCCGAGCAATGTGGGTAAAACTGCAGGACACATCTAGTTCATATACAGAATAAGACTTTTACAATGTAACTATGTATATAAATGTGTATATTTTATAGTCTCTCATATCAATTGGTTTGATTGGACGTTTATTGACCAGAGAATTCTTGGAACTGTCAATTTATTATCTTCTAGCAATTTATTATTTGCAATAGTTGTATGTTTGTACATGTTAATATTCTTTAACCTGTTGTAAGATGAGTGAATAATGTTGAGTTTCCAATGCCTAGTTTTTTATGTCACATACATATTATTTGACACAGTTTTACTGTATATATATCCACTAAAAATTTCTAAATGTTGAGTTTTCTAATAAGACTTTCTAGAATTACTGGATTATTTATAAAAAAAAGCTTTATAATATGAGTACAAGGATAAAGAAGTAAGATGTCTTCATGTTTTTTTTTTAATGAAACTTCATTAGGCGCGTTTATAGTAAAATTTCGAAGTCAATCATGGCAATACCGTCACGTCATGGAGAAAGGCGATGATTTTGGTATATTTTAATCTTTTTAAATAAGTTTCACTTCTGACACCTGTGCTCCGCACACACGTTCTTTTTTTTCGCGACACATAACTACCGCAATTCAAATGTTCGCTGCAGTAGCATGTCATAAGCCAACAAAGTTGATTCGAATTATCGAATATCGATAGAACAAAAACATACTAAGATGCTCCCCCCGCGTACCGTCAGCACGATAGATAAGAATTATTATTTATTTATACATGATTATTGCTTGTTTACAGTTGTTTTGTCGATATCACGATGTGTTTACGACGTTGGGAAGATTATGATTTTACAATTACCTACATAGTCTCAAAATTATTTAGCCGTGCTGAAGTAAGGCGCAAGTCAATGCGTAAAACGTAAAATAGCGACTGGACAAGACATATAAAAATACCTACGAAAAAATTAAGTGATCAAATTTTTTGCGAGCATATATTATATACGTACTGTATAAAATTTATGTTGCAGTCATCTGGTTGAATCTTCTACTTTTTTGAATGACTAGCGCGTTCATTGAATGACGACATTTAATTGAAAGTCAAAGAAAAACCCGCATAGTTCCTATAAAAAAACCTAATCTATGTCCTTTTTCAAGTCTCATTCTATCTGTGAACCACATTTCATCCGAATCAGATAGCTTAGGCGTGTAAAAGAGACAAATAGATGGACAGACCAACAGACTTTTTTACAGATTATTAGGGATTAATTTCTGTAAAAAACAGATACGTACATAATCCAGTGGTGGGCTCTTGCACTATTTCGGTATAAGGGTGCTTTTCCACCAATAAAGGATGTGTAGCGAGGAATGTGTTTGAAATAACCAATCATAATATCGCTTGTTTGAAGTTAGAAGTTTGAAGTGAAACTATTGGTTATTTACAAACACATGCCTCGCTACACATCCTCGCACATTATTATTGGTGGAAAAGCACCCTAACGCGGTAACCGTTTATTGAATTTGTCTTGTTCCCGAGCGCTGACATTTTATAATTGTATTACGTTGATTAAAATGTTACGAGCGTAATATTATGAGTAATATAAACTGCGACGTTACGGGTCAGGTGATATTATGGAAGAGTTCGTTTGTTTGATCGAGATAATCTCGGGAACTGCTGAATACTGAAAAAAAGGGGTTCAATAATTTTATTGTAGCATTTAGAAGTTAATAAAACAAGTCTTTAAAATAATAATACTCAATAGCTAAAATTTGAAATAAAGCAAAAAATAAACATTATTTTAACGACATGACATTATTTTTCATTTTTAAATTACAATTACAGCAATTTCTATTCCTGTCTATATTAACTAAGAATTAGATAAGGATCTCAATAAAAAGTCTAATAAAATGTGTAATAAAGAAAGCTAGAGCTTTTATAGTTTAAGAGTCAGTGTACAATATTATAAAATGTAATGATTTTACAAAACAACTATTTTATTATTATTATCATTTACCTAGATCTATTTAAATTTTAAAAGGGTATAAAATTAATAAACTGTAATGTTTACAGGGAGCAGGCGGGGTGCGAACCGTCGTACGGCGATATAGCGCCGCGCCCTACGCATCGATCTAGTAAGGGTTTGTTTTATTATATTTAGATATAGAAATGTATGAAATTGTTGGTAAAATTATTAAAAAGACACTGTTAACGAAATATATCTTACGGTGCATTTATATCACAAACATAGAGCTAGAGCAAGACCATTCTTTCGTGATCTTTTAGTGTAAACGAAAGCTCGTATTCAGAGTTGTTCAGTATTATAACATTGCATAGAATATTTTCGAACGCACTAAGAACAACGAAAGAATGCTCTACGCCTGTTTACACTAAAAGAATTTGATATAGTGGGGTTAGAATGTGCACTCGCTCGTTTGATGTAAATGAACCGTTATAAATTAATGATGTGTATGGTTTAAAGGTTCTAATTTGATAGATTTTTCATAATAATATGTTTCCTTTTGACGTATTTGTATGATGAGTACTTATTTAATAAAAATTGATAATTTTGACTACCAAAAAAAAAAAATGATCAAACTACAGCTAATCTTACTACAGTATAAAAGTGCTTACAAATTAATACTACGATACTTTTCTAGTTAAATTCGCACTGTTTTCCTTGCTCTATAATATCCCGATTTTTCGGTTGATTTCATTTTATACCTGCGGTCTCCATCATACTACCCTTTCAGACCCTCAGTCGAAGCCTATCTATAAATAACGTTATAATAAATTATGCTTCAATACTTTTGCTTTTATTGAGAGACACATATCTTTAATGTAAATCATGTTATGATCATAATATTTGTCCCTTTTTATAATTTTCTACCATTTAAGGCAATATTATTCAATATCTGTCTGTTACGATTTTACAACACCAATAACAAAGTTTTTTGAAACATCATGTAAAGTAGATACCTAAGTAAATAAAAAATACAAAAAAATACGCTAATACATCCATTGAAAGAATAGATCATAATTTACTTTCTATACAAAAAAAAATTGCGCCCTAGAGATCAGGGTAAAGTATTGTCCATTCTTTTCACAGGTTGTACTTTGCTCTAACTTCATAAAGCCTATTTCTAATGCTCTTGTCATCTCGTTCCAGAATCTTCGTCGTCGTCAGCGGACACAGCATCCCAGGGCTCAGAGTCTGCGGAGCAAGCGCCGAAACATAAGAAAAATGAACAGCAGGTATTAATTATTGTTGTGTCAGTTCAAAAAAAAATTAAAAAAAGGCTTCTTAATGTTTAAATTATTGATTAAATGATTGATTAATAAATTTTCGTTCTTATATGAAATTTGAATAAAATTGAGATTTCAAAGTTCTAATTCAATTGAAAAAATATCTATATAAATCCCTATCATTATTTTATTATTTTCTATTATATTAATATAACAAAAAAAAACACGATTAATAAATTTTCAGTCAAGTCAGTGCCACTTTTATTTATATATTTATTATAATATATAATATTATTTATGTAATTTTACAGAGAGAGGTGCGTCGGCCGCAGCCGGCAGCGCCCCGCGTTCAGACCAACCCATTGTTGAGGTGAGATGCCATTTTAATCTGATTCATTCTATCTACCATACAAATAAATTAGTGAAACTTAAAAATAAATATTCTTAGAAAAAAAACAGCGCCACCTAGTTACAACTGGTTCTGTAAAACTGATAAACATGTAAATTGTTTGTTTATATAATTGTAGACATAATAATATAATGAGTGTTTGTCATAACATGTAAATACTCTGAATATAGAGCAAAATATTTTTCCAGTACCACAGATAGATTATATTCTCTCTGGGTTAACAATCAGAGACACTAACCATTGTATTAATGAATCTTTTTATTATTTTAATCCTAGAATAAACTTTAGAAAAAGAGGAAATCAAACATTTTGAACGACATGGAAAAAATTGTAGTCTTGAAAAGTAGAAAGACACGTTAATAGATTATATTATTTACAATAAACCTATGATATAAAAAAAATTTCAATTCCTTATTCTTATTTATATGATACAAAGATCCTTCTGTCATTCTGTTTGTTTATAATGCATATTACGCTATTGTAATTAAAATCAAAGCTAACAGCGGTCACTTAGCCTTGATGTAACTTTATACTTTACAGATTGATTTCTTATATCTTGTTGTGGTTGAGTCGCTTGGTGTAAATTAAACCTTATTAAATTACTAGCTGTGCCGCGCGGTTTCTTTGTGTACTTCTAGAAATCTACTAAATTTGTATCTATAAGTACCTATACCTTTGTTTATGTAAATGTTTTCATCACTATCTTTATTTGAATTTGCATCTATACCTAAATCTTTGATACATTCTTTTATGTAAAAGCTTTATCTGCATCTGTATCTACAGGGTGTCCCACCGTAGGTATACTAAGCTCAAAGGATGTTATAGTTTTGCATACGCTGAGTACGTAAAAAATACTCATAAAATTCCAGACGCATTTTTTTTCAAATAGATGATTTCTTAAAACTCTATGTGTACACTCCTAACAAGCAATCCGCTCAACTGTTCCACCCGCACGTGAGCTATCGTTTAAGATTATGTTTTCATAGACAAATGCTTACATTAGCGAAGCGGTATATGCCGGCTGCGCGAAGCTAGAGAAGAAAACATGGATTTAAAGGAAAAATTTAGCAAACAAATTTTGACGTAATTTTTTTTGTTTTAGTATTTTTTACATGATCAGTGTATGCAAAACTACAAGTCCCTTCGTGCTAAGTATACCGATAGTGGGACACCCTGTATACATATATCTTAGATACGTTCGTTTATGTAAATGTTTTGCATCGATATCCATATCTGTATTCGTATCTGTACCTATATCTCCGATAGAATAGTATATGTAAATGTTTTCATCGACATCTTTATCTGCATCTGTCTCTATACCCATATTTTCGATATGCTCCTTTATCTGTGTTCCTAAATCTGTGTCTAAATGTATAATCTATATAGAAACATATGGTTTAAAAAAAATATATATATTATATTATTTAAGCGTAGAGTGAACAGGTACCTTCTAGGAAAGCGCGTACCATCTTAGACCACATCTCAGCTTAACATCAGGCGAGATTGTGGCCAAGCGCTTCCCTATCGACAATAAAAAAAATGTGTACCTATACCTGTATCTATAAGTTCACCTGTATCTGTAAGATTACCTGTATCTGCGTGCACAGGTCTCGCACGCTCCCGAACTTCGGCAACCGCTCGAAGGAGGCGTCCCGCTGCGACACGTCGCGGCGCGCGCACCACATCACCATGGCGACGGAGGACCTGCTGCAGCCCGGCCACGTGGTCAAGGAGCGGTGGAAGGTACGTGCAGATTGTAGGTGGATAGGTGACAGAGTTAATGTAAAGAGGGAAATTTATTCATTTATATTTTAGGAGAATCTACAGCTGTATTCTTAATAGCCTCATGATACAATCACAATAAGCCATTTACAGATTCTCACGGATAGAAAAACATTATGATTAGTATTTTTACGATTTTTCTATGTAAAATATAACTGCATAGGATTTTTAGAAATTCTTAGCCAGGTATCGAACTCAGTGATTTTTATAAAAAGAACACTATTATTGCATCAGTAGAGATGTCGTCAATAAATACGATTATTTTATTATAGGTTAGATCAGGGGTTCCCAACCTTTTTTTGTCTACTGCCCACTTTAAGAATAAATTATTTTTTAACGCCCCCCTTTTTAAACATACTTAAAAAACCGCTAAGTACTTATAACTGATTATTGAAACGCAACTTTATAGTATTCGGACAGAGTATCTTTTATTGAAAATAAAACAAACATAATCAATTCTTATATAAAAACTAATGTGAAGGTTGAATCTGATGCTGTTCAATAAGTTTGTTGGTATCAGGTTCCAATTTACTCAAAAACAGCCGCAAGTCGCCACGTTCGGTAACACGCAAACGATTTCTCTTTTTAGTAAGCAGCGTTGCCACAGCACTAAATCCACGTTCACACAAATATGACGATGGGAATGCTATCAAGAATCGTTGAACAATTGACCACAATCCAGGGTACAATTGCGGGATCGGTTTTTTGTAGCCAAAATTCTTGATATCCATTTTTGAACTTGATTTTTGTTTCTTTGTTTGTTGTCAATTCTATAAGTTCTTCTTCCAGCTGAGGTGACATTGCTGTGTTGACATTTGAAAACGGATCCAACACCCAGTCTGGTATTTCCAAGTTTAAAATGTCCTGGTATCGTTCGGTGAAGTGAATGTGGAGGTTTTCCAAATGTTGGCAGTAGGCAAACAAGTCGTCGTTACTGCAAAATACTGATAAATTCGGAAAATTGTGAAACTCACGTCTGCCCATATTCTTTTTGTGTAGAAGCAGTTTGGCTGCGAAAGCAGCAACGACATTTTTTGTTTTAATTAAATTTAGTTCATCGCCTTGCAGTTCATGTCGTTGAACAATTCATACAGGTCTGTCATGTAAGCTATATCATTCTTTGATGTTATGAGCTTATTATTCTCATAATTTTGTCGCTGCGTTCGCAGTACTTCTCTCCGTTGCAGATAGCGAGTGACTAAACAGCGCGATCGCATAGATGTGAGCAGTGCTCATATCCTTGGCGCGTCTGCCCCGCCTACAACGCCTTTCTAACCTCTTATATGTTCTGTGGCAAGAACAAGTATTATAGAACCAGCCGATTGATACAGGAATGTACAAATCGGATTATTTAACAAAAACTTGTTAAAACATGATTGCCCGCGGTCTATTATATCGAACCGAGTTTGAGCTATATCTTAATTAATATTAGTTGATGTTCACAAAATGTCGACTCTCGAAGTCGAGAGCTCAGTCGGTGTCTAAGTGTCTTCCTAGCTAGGTAGATGAAATTATAAATCGACCCCAAAGCCCTACACAACGCCCCCTTTTTTTTCTGGGTCTCTTACCGCCCCCCTTTAGGCCTGCAGCGCCCACAAGGGGGCGTTATCGCCCACGTTGGGAAAGACTGGGTTAGATCAATTATTTCATTAATATAAGTTAAAAACAATAGTGGCCCCAGTGCACTGCCTTGAGGTACTCCAAAATTGTTGATAATATAGTCAGACTGATGTGCTTGCCTTTTATGAAATCTATTCGCTCTTATAATTGTAGCACATTGTTAAGAGCCCTTTATACTGAAAGTTTAGGCATTTTAGGCACTGAGACGGCTCGCGCCCGCCTTTCGCAGGAGCCGGCGCGGCATGAACTCCGGTGACCTATGAAGGCGGGCGATTACGCCACAGTATAAATAAATCAGTAGTTCGATTTTATTTGCTATCGTAGGAATGTTGTTGATAAATAAATTTACTACTTATCCTATACCATTAAACGAGCAATATTTGCATATTTATATATTTGTTTGTATAATATATACAGTGTGGAAATTTTCGATGTGCCCTGAATGGAAAGTACTTGAAATTAGGGATAGCAAATTTTTCTGAAAGGAAACATTCCTTTTTCAAATTTTATTTTATTATTCAAATCGATAGAAACAATGTAAAAGATAATTTATTGTTAATTTCTCGTAAAAATATTTGCTCTTAGAAATAAAAATATCATGGAATCGAACATTTTTATTGTAGAATGTACAATGTACATCATCTAAACATAAAGAACGCTTCTGGTTTATTGGTCTATTTTATACATACATTTAAAGTTTAAAATGAAACTCTCCTTCTGGATACATTAATTTATTTTCTTCTGAAAATATTGGTAATAATAATTAAAAGTAAAACAAATAAAAAAGGCAAAATAATAATTGAATATAAGTATGTAATAAGTATGTTAGTGTATTCAACCAACTTAAAAAAGTGTGACTATTTTACAACAATTTGAATAATAATCAATTAATGATTTGTATTATTGTATACAATATCGAAGCTTTTTAAGAAATGTATAAAATACTTTTTTATGAATTATTAATTATTATCATACATCATAATATTATGTTACCGGCAATATATTAAACCCTTCTTAGTAAATGTATGTTATTCCGAGAAACGGTCGGAATGAAATAAATTATATTCGTCACATTACCTATGATAATCTTTAAATCTGAACTTTTCCTAAGTTGCAAATGTGGGTGGTTTTTGGGGTAGCGATTAACCAATATGAGGTCAAAACTAAAATCCAAGATGGCGCCGACGAAAATTTGAAATGTTTTCGTCATGGGTGTCATTTTCAAAGAGTTGGAGTAGCTATTAATCAATATGAGGTCAATTCTAAAATCCAAAATGGCGCCGACGAAAATTTGACATCATTTCGTCACGGGTGTCATTTTCATGGTTTTTGGGGTAGCTATTAACGAATATGAGGTCAAAACTATAATCCAAGATGGCGCCGACGAAAATTTTACATCTTTTCGTCATGGGTGTCATTTTCATGGTTTTTGGGGTAGCTATTAACCAATATGAGGTCAAAACTAAAATCCAAGATGGCGCCGACGAAAATTTTACATATTTTCGTCATGGGTGTCATTTTCATGGTTATTGGGGTAGCTATTAACCAATATGAGGTCAAAACTAAAATCCAAGAT
>CAJQZM010031980.1:0-15558 GCA_907164665.1 Colias nastes | reverse complement strand
CACTTGGGCAATCTCCTTTTGTAAGTATTTGTTGATTGTTGTTATTATTGTTATAATATTTGTTGAAGTGTTTAATTTGTGTGTAAGTGTTGTAACTTTGTATTGTTAATTCAAAATGGCTCCAGTGTTAAAACATGGTCGAGGCAAGCCTTTGACTTCTCAAACTAAAGAATTAAACTTTAAATGTCGTTTCTTTTTCAGGTTAGTAAATTTTTCATTTTAGTAACATTGTTAATGTAAAAGTTATACGTATGTTAAATGTGCAAATATTAAAATAAAGTCTCATCTTTTTCAGAGGAGAAACACATATAGTTTAATTTAAAATCCCTTATATATATAAAATAAAAACTAAAAATAAAATGTTGTTTTATTTTATTTGCTGACCATACACTACTACAAACGCAAAAATTTCTCCAAGCTAATTTACCTGTAAGAATCTCGTAACATAAAGATAATTTGACTGTACAATTTTGTGGGACTTCTATAGTCTATGACTCGATTCCGAACTGAAAATGGTATGACACATTGACACATGTTACAAAAAAGTAGATTGTCTATGCTCTATCGTTGAATGACAAGTGGTCGCGACTCGCGAGGTACCTATCGTGCGAATTTCACAACATAAAATTAGCAACAAACGGATATTTTTTAAGGAAGTTCAGTGTTTTGTTTCGTTAAATGTCGTGACAGTGAATAAAAATGCAGTTTTATAAGGACAGGATTCTTAACGCTGCACAGTTAAAAAGACTCAGTGAACACAAGTATTCTTGTACGAGCGCCAGTATACTCGATGCCTGGCTTCAACCATGGTGGTGCTGGCTGGTTTCTAAAACGCCGTTATGGCTCGCACCGAATCTCATTACAATATTAGGTCTAATAATAAATATAGTCACAACACTAATTCTGGTGTGGTAAGTAGCTCCAATAAAGTGTTATTTGCAAAATTTATGTCACGGAGCGATAGCGAAACTACTTTCATTTTTTCCATTACAACGAAATCGGTACTTTCTTATAACCTACATAATTAATTTTGCACAAGAACGTAATTGTTTAAATTGTCTTACTTATTTGATTTACATTCCCATAAACTGGAACAATTGAATATTAACACTGGGTCTTCACATCATGAATCTTTTATGTTTAATGAAATTTAAAAAAATGATAATTTGTAACTTTTATGAATAAATCAGTCTTGTCCTGTTTGCTGATATACTAGAAAATTTTGTACTTTAATGATAACCTTGAGTATTTGACAGAATTTCATTTAAATTCTTAAATTTAAATTATCTTCTCATCTCAACAATAACCAATACAATTCTAGGTTCAGGCTAAAATAAACTTAAATAAAATACAATTATAATAATTAAGTACGGTAAACTCTATTGAATCTTTATTTTATTCAACATCAAGTTTATCCAGAATATATTTTCAAACAACATTTTTTTTAATTACCTACAGTTATGAGAAATGTTATAGTTGTGTTATATCTTTGTATGACCGACAATGTGTTGATATTTTTAATTTTTTGATTGTGTGAATAAGTGGTCTGACAGGATGTTAATGGCTTTGTATGTGTAATCTGTAAATGTTGTTTATAAGAATGATGTTGATTTATACCAACAATTTGATACCCAACAATGTTTTTAATATTCCTATATTACATTCATCATTTTGTTTTTTTAAAACTTCCCGTCGATTTAGATATCTTTTTCTTGTTTCTCAGTTTGATTTCCTGTTAGATGTTATTTATCCTTATGATTTGATTTGTAATGGGGTCAATAAACTCTAATATCATTTGTGATCACCTGACCAGTTTACATACGACATTATAATACTATAATATGATCTATGTAAAGGAGGACGCGTCAAATTGGGCCTGAAACTTGGGTTAAGACCAATACACACGAAATATTGTTTTTGTGATAGATCATTACACATACCTAACGAATAAAATAAAATAAAAAAATAAATCAACCGGGTTCTTGTACAGTCAAGGCAAAAAGTTTTATTTATTTGGCAATTTTTTTGCGCACAATAACGCTGTTTTTAATTCGAGTGAAGTAAATATAAACCTAAATGTCACTGGAGTGACTGAGTTTAACCACAAAGAACGTCTAACTACGTTGAATTATAATAAACACGGTATAGGTACCTGTTACAAAACATAATATTAGTGTATTTCGGTTATTAGAAGGCTTAAGATTAGTACGTCTTTGTAAGTGAAAGTGAATTGGAGTAACATAAAGATATTGAAATTGTCTTATAACAGTTATTAATTGCAAAAAATATTATATACTAAGAAATAAAACTTGATGTGGCTGTACAAAAACCCGATTGATTATTGCACGACGAGAGAGTGCTTTACGATCGAAAAATTTTTTTCGCCTCATTTTTGCAGCTATTCTTATTATTATAGCCTTGTTAGTTCACGGAATCAAGATATTTTGCATACTATTGTCGAGATAATTTAATGGAGATTAATCCCATACTTTTTAAAAATTGATTTACTTCAATAGAATTGGAAAAAAACACCGAAATAGGTCAAAAAATTTTCCTGTCCGTCATGTGTGAAACCTGAAAACACTATAACTTGTGAAAAAATCCATCATTTGAGTTAAATTTTTTTTTTAAATATTCTAATCGACGATTGTAGGTCACTGAATGCGAATGATTAATTAATTCAGTGTCGTTTAATTGCAATTAATAAAAAACGAAAACTACAAGACTGTATATCTATATATATATATTTTTTTTTTTTTATATTTCATAATTAAATGAGCATTATGAGTCGTGCACTTTTGGATTTTCCAAATTTTTTTATATATATTTTTCCCGTTATGTATGTGTTATGATCTATTATAAAAACAATATCTCATGTGTATTGGTCCAACTCAAGTGTTCAGGCCCAACTGCCATAGTAAAATGCCCATTCTCCTTTAAACAATCGTTTAATGAAACAGATTAGAATCCTTTTCAACATTTTTATTAAAATTAAAATGAAGATTTAAGAATTCACATACAATATAATCTACCAATACTTAATACTAAATTTTTAATCACAATTCTCATCATACATCACATTCAAAACATTATCATTACAGGTACAGTCCAGACGCCAGACAGGATCCACCAAGGTGGGCCTGTGCAGTGTGCGCACTGGGTGTTTTTGTCTATCAGAGCTTAGATGCTATAGACGGCAAGCAGGCTCGGAGGACAGGCAGCCAGTCACCTCTAGGAGAGCTGTTTGACCACGGCTGTGACAGTATATCCACTGTGTTCATAGCCCTCGGAGCTTGTATAGCTGTTAAATTGGGAGAATACCCCACTTGGATGTTCTTTCAGGTTAGTAAGCAATAGATTTCAATAAGTGTGAGGTAGAAAGGCAAATAGATTAATATAGGGTTCTGTAGAAAGAACATTATTTAGGTTTTCCGTTTTGTGAGTACTTCCTGGTATCGGATAATGTTAAATATTTTACATTTTGTTACATTATGCTTTATTTTTAATGCAAGTAAAATAGTAATTGGTAATATTGATAATAATATAATGAATAAATCGCGTTTAAAATCCTTTAAAAAGTCTTTAATTTCTAAATGTATAATACTCACGTAAAATCAAACACTAGAAAATACCTTGCCTTTATTTAATCAGTTGTTTCACCGTTTCAGTGTTTTCAATCAATACATTACAACTTGCATTTTAAATGATTATTTTTTAATTACGAATAAATGTATTGCTAACCCTTGTAAGTTCTTAAAATCGCAACTTAAGAGGAGGCTCCCTTTTTCATTTCTGGCACTGAGAGACCGGTTACGGTACTAGACGCTAATACAGCCGTAATAAAGTTGAATATCGCGTGCGCTCTTTGATCGCGTTCGAGCTCGAAAAGTAAGTCTCAATTCTTATTTCGTTTATAACTAAAGTAATAATTGATCTAGAGAAAAAATATCTTGGTATTCGATAGTAAACTCTATTTTCTTACTGTTAACATTTAATTTAGACATAAAGTCAAAGTAAATCTTTAAAAAAATGTAATAATCCTTAAAAAAGGCATAATTTTTGAATAAAAAATGAATCGAGCGAAAATGTTACAATTACGTAACTGTCTTGTTGATCGAAAGAAAAAGACCCAATAAATCATATACTAAAGTTCCATTTTGATTGTATGTGTGCCTGTTTCAGAATATGTATGCAAATTCACATAAAATTTAGGGAGCTTCCCCTTAATCCTTTAGATATTCATAAATCATACCTACACTTGTATTCAGAAAACATTACAATGTACTTGCAGTCAGGGCATGCACCCGGGTTTACCCGGTTCCGAAAAACCCGGGTAAACCCGGGTTTTTTGATGATCTTGAGAACCGGGTCTCAATAATATGAAACCCGGTTCTCCCGGTTCCGACCAAAATATTTAAATATAAAGTATTATTTATATTTTGCTGCATTATTTTAACAAATTTATTCTATCTGGCAACGTCAGACTCACGTGCATCGCGAATTTTCGTGCCACGCCTCAAGCTTGGCTCTGATTGGTTGTCTAACCTTAGATGCTATAGGTTTCCTACGGTTGTATTTATTATTATTATGAGCCATGGCTGTCCCACTGCTGAGCAAAGGCCTCTCTTCCCTCAATCCATTTCTCCCTATTTTGAGCAATTTTGCTCCAATCTGCTAAATGGGAATCAAGCTCGTCCCGCCATCTTGTTCTGGGCCTGCCACGCAGCCTTTTGTCCTTGTTGGGGATCCACAAAGTGGTAATTTTCGCCCACAACTCCTCCGACATTCGGCAAACATGGCCAGCCCAGTTCCATTTCAGCTCAGCAGCTTTATGAGCTACATCGATTATCTGTGTTTTTGAGCGCATTATCTCATTTTGGACGCGATCCGTAAGTTTTACGCCCAAAAT
The DNA here is from genome assembly GCA_907164665.1 of Colias nastes. Taxonomy (NCBI): domain Eukaryota; kingdom Metazoa; phylum Arthropoda; class Insecta; order Lepidoptera; family Pieridae; genus Colias; species Colias nastes. Next base: position 10,649 of record CAJQZM010031980.1, on the reverse strand, counting down.
ACTGCGCTCCATCTATCTTTCGCAAACCCCAAGTGCGAACTTTTGGCGATCAGTCAATGACCTAGTCTGTGCACCGTAGGTGAGGATGGGTAAGATGCACATGTCCATGAGTCTTCGCTTTAGTGAAAGAGGCATCTTTCCTTTCATCAGCTCTTTCATCGACCAAAAGCTTCTCCAAGCGTTCTCAATACGTTTACCAATTTCTTTATCCTGTCTTGCTTGGAAAGAAACTATTTGGGCAAGATATGTATACTCATCGACATAAGCAACTGACCCACCCTCGACAATGATGGTGGTTTTGGTGCTATTAGTCATTATCTTTGTTTTGGTCATGTTCATCGTAAGTCCAACCCTAAGGCTTGCATCGCTCAAGTCTTCGAGCATCATTTGCAACTCTGAGGATGTAGACCAAAAAAAAATTAGGCTTCGAAAATGACAAAAATTAGGCTACAGAAATATTTTTATTAGATTTGTCGTAAATTTGAAAAGCTGTTGATTTTACTGTTTCACATAATGATCCAGTCATGTTTTTGTTTTTGGTATCAAGCTGAAATTTATATCGAATACTCAACGGTCTACGGTCCCTTGATGCTGTGAAAAAGTCAAACTGACAAGCCAACGCATCAAAAGATACAGCCGTAAATGCTGAAAATTTTCGCAAATTTCGACATTTACATGGAACTCAAAACCTACAGGGTACTTCTCATGAACACAGAGCCTTGAAATTTGGTAAAAGTAACGTCTTATAACACAGATAAAGGTAAAATTGCTAGAAACATAAATTTTTAAGTTACAACATTATAAAAAAATAGGTTTGTTCGGAGCCCTCGGAGCGCGAGTCCGACTCGCACTTGGCCGGTTTTTTGCTTTACAGTTTGCAGTTGATGAATAAGGTTTAAGTTTATATGTGATATTATGATAACAAGGTACTTTAAGACTGATAAATAAAGAGAAGTATTGAAATTTTGTTTCTCTACTAATTTAATAAAATAAGACACAAGCCGCGTAAAATAAAAGGCCCATCAGGTACTTTTACAGTTACTTTTGTTTTATTTCGTATTTTTTTCCGAGGTATTATAAAAGAACCGGGTAACCCGGTTCTACCCGGTTCTTAGCTCGATTTGGAACCGGGTTTCAGAAACTTGGAACCGGACTCGGTTCTGCATGCCCTACTTGCAGTTGAATAACAAGGAAATTAAACAATGACTGTGTCATTATGTTTATTATTTTTCTTTGTAAAATTGTCTTCGGGTGTTTACTGATTCTGAAGTAAAATAATTTTAAAATATATTTTATATCAAAGTTATGCAATATACATATTGGATGCTTATGCATTAAAACGCTGAAGAGTTTTGTTGTGTGCTATAGTTTGCAACTCTATTGAAATCGGCGAAAGTTCAGAAGCGAATTGCAACTTTTTTAATATAAATTACTAAGCAAGTACATTATTTTATTGTTCATATAAAACGAAAGTAATATGAGAAATTAATTCAATAGTATGTTGAACATTAAGCTATTAAAGACAGTCATTGTTATAAAATATAGAAAAAAACAAAGAAATTCAAATCTAATAATGTCGTGTTTACGTTTCGCGATTTTTTTTTGTAAATTGTGGGAAATAAATAATTTTGGAGCGCTACTGCATCTGGTCTTATAAGATAACCCCCTTGAAATTTAATCAGTGTATCAAGATTGCATCAAGTGTTTATAGAAATAGATGTTCAATGCACGAATTATGCAACATAATGTTTGGTTTTTATTGTGGAATTCCTGAAATATCTTTGACGATCCTCAAATTCTCTGTTTATCTATTTACTCTGTGATTTACCTTATACTACACCAGCTTCCGTTCACTATGCAGATCAAAAATATCTGCACACATAAATTCAGCCAAAGATTTTTGTTTAAAAATCACGAAATCGAATTCATCGAATCGAGATTCGATCTCTTAACGTTGGAATTTCTTTTATTTCTTTAAAATTTTATATAAACACTTTAAGGCTATTGAACAATCATATTATGAAAATTATATATGTTTCCAATAAAGACCTATTAATAGATCGCCTCTGTGGTACAGTGGTCAACGCGTGAGCGTAGAACCGAGGGGTCCTGGGTTCGATTCCCGGTGGAGACGAAGAAAAAAAAATGTCTCGGTCTGGTAGGACACAGAATGCTGATCAACTACTTGTCCCTAAAGAAAATCGATCAGTGAAACAGATGTATAATGCATCTGCCCCTTACCCCACTTGGGGACATGGGACTGTATTTCTCGTTATAACGTTATAATACAACTTTAAACTGAATTGTAGAATATACCTGTTATATATGACCCTCTTACTCACAAATGGTCGATTCATCCTGCGCGAACCGCCTCTCGAATTTATCAGACCCCGACACTGTAACGGTAACGCTTTTGTGGCTAATTTACTGCGAATTGGGAATGCTGTCGTAAAACTGACGAAGTACGTGACACAGAATTGAGATAATCATACTTAAACGGTGACATGATGACATGGCAATATACGGGATATGTAATAAAAAATAGTATATTAAAAGCAAAAAAGTAGATATTTTTTATCCCTAATACTGCCAGTAGTGCCTCAATAAAAATGTTAATATTTTTCTCGATTATAGATTCCTCTAAAGGCAATATTAATCAAAGCACATTGAATCACCTTGAAGATAACAAATTTTGCGACCGCCAATTATACGTCGCAAGTTCCGTAGTAAATAGTGCGTAAAACAAGTGTTTATCTTTGGTTATCAGTTCGAATGATAGTGACGTGATATTTTATTGTATTCTTTATAGATATTTGGAATCATGATAATTGCGAGGCTTGGTTTCCTTAAAGATGTCAATTTTTGTTGATAATACTTTACGTCTTACAGAACGAATGCTGGCTGTGCCTCTATCGACTTTTTTATTTTGCTCGCTCCGACCAAAGTTGCAAAGACTTTTCACTAGCAATCTCGCTAGAAGGCAAATAATATTTGGGTTGATTAAGGAATTTAGTTCTTACTGCTCCGTTTAGCAATTTTTTTTCAAACACCTGCAAAATATTCTTATTAACAGGCTTTTATTTTATTATCAGATAAGGCTCTCTGTCTGTTATTGTATTATTTGTTTTTGTAACGAGCGCGATATCACGCTAGTAGTGAACATTAATGAAAACGATCTCCATGTCTGTGATTAAATATTGACCCACCATTGGCCTTATGTTAATGAATCCAACTTCTATAGGTATTATAATTTTAATATACTTAATATATGTATATTATAACACACGTTAATCTTCCTATAGTTCTCTTAATTTTTTCCTGTTTTATGTATTTTCAACTTTATTGTTAGTAAAATATGCTCTGATTATCTTAGAAGCTTTTTCTCTGATAGCGAAATTTCCACATCATTCGATACAATGTACTTTTTTTTTTAATTCTCCACTTAACTACTGAGGCTCTTGTACCCAGTAAGTTAATAAAGTTATTAAATGTACGAATGCATGTGTATGTGAACGCAAAAAGTGCAACGACTTCGTCAGAAAGCTGTTCAATTTTACGCCATACTTCTTTAAATTTGCTCATTATTACAATTGCAGCACTCTTATTGAAACCTGAATGTGAAATTTAATAAAGATTAATCAGTAAAAGAATAATCGGTCCCCTTATAAGTTGAAGTATAGGCATTTAAGGTGAAACAAGTGCTGGAATTGGCACAGCAGGTTGTGTTGTAACATCGACTGCAATTTGTGAAAGGATAGTATTGCAAATGTACTGCAAATGCAATTACCAACGTACTTTGGTTTACGTTAAATCTTGATTCCGTGTCGAAATTGTCTTGGATTGACCGTCGTTTACAGCAAGCTTTCTATTGGTATCTAGTGAATTTAGTGTAAGCAAATTTGTTCGGTACTACTATATAAATTAGGTACTATATTTATGCACTAGGATTTGCTCTCTCCCTAGTCGTGTTGGGTCTTCGGTTCTACAACTCGGGTACAATATCTGTGGACCTCGCTGGAATGCGGAGCCCCTTCCCGTTCCCCCTTACCTCCCCGCGCTCGCCCGCGGCGCGTCAGTACGGTTAGCAATTGCGTTGCGTTCGCGACGTGACGTCATCGACGCCAGGTCCACAGATATTGTAACCGGGTTGTATTGAATAATACGTGTACGGTGTAGTGGAATATGGGGTGGCGCTTATGTTATCACGCATCGTTAGTTACTACAATAGGTACATCTCCAATGAAGTTAATATTATACCATTTTAAACAATAACAAGAAAAAGAACTTTATCTGTTGTTCTCTTTACGTTAAGGGCTTGGTCTAGTAGTGCAAACAAATGCATCCCGTCATCCTATATGTAAATAATACAAATGTACTAAGGGAAAGTTGCTCCACTTAATTTTTAAAAATTAAATCATTCGTATGCATAATTTAATATTCGTAATGAGTACCAAAAATGACAATTTGAAACAATTTTCGTGAAAATTACACCTGGTGATTTTTTTTATCAGTACACAAAATTTGCGAATACTTTCTATTGATATCTTCAACTTCATGTTTATATAACTGATCAACTTTTACAAAGAAATTTGGACGAAATATAAAAAAAAAATAAGCTTTCCATGCAAAATGCATAACTCTATACATTTTTTTGACCTAAGTTTCTTAGTGAAAGTTGTTCAGTTTCACTAATAAAACGGATAAACAAATTTTGTATATAATAAAAAAAAATGTAATGTTTGTGTAAAAAATTATAAAATAGAAAAATACGCAAATGAAAACAAAAGATATTTATTTCTGACTAGCTTCCGCCCGCGACTCCGTCCGCGGGGATGTCGGTCTTCGCGTGGATGGTTTATTTCTCCATTTTGAACTAGGAAGACGTTTCTCACTAAATTAATATTAGACGATCACTCTCGCTCGCCACACTGGACACGTCCGCTCGCATCAAAATTTATAAATTATATGCATCGCGCGGAACGCCGTACTTATATAGGAGTCGAGGAGGCGTGGTGTCGTGCGGCCCGCGTGTGCCGCAAACGGTTCAAGCCAAATCCGACTTTTGGCGCTACAGGTTACATCGCTGAATCCACTGCGGGTAACGCAACGTGTGTTCGCGGTTCTACAGAACAACGTCTATGGATAAAACTGAAAAATTAAGATTTATTTTTTTTCTTCGTATTTTTCCAGGATAAAAAGTGTTCCATTTTATGCCCAGGATAATAAGGTATAATTATTTATTTATTTATTTATTTATTCATTTATTCAGGAAAACATTTACAATTCTTAAATACTAAACAGTTAAAAATAAAAAACAAAGACAAAATACACTTAAAATCTAAAATTAAATTAAACAAAAATGAATACAAGAAATGTTCCCTGAAAAGGTCTTGGCTCAGCACATTGTTATAGTTCTGAGAACCATAACGCTGATATTCTGCCAAGACCCATACCATACCCGTACCATACATAAAATATAAATACTATTAGATAGTGAAAAAAAATATTAGCATATATAATAGAAATAAAGCAAGTATATACAATAAAAAGATAAATAAATAGATAGTTACATAAAAGTGATATGAATAAATAAAAATAATAGATACATAAAATACCGATCGGATAGTATAGCACTAAAATTTGAATATATTTAGGTATAATAAGAAAAAGAAATGGTTTCTCGTGGCAGCCCTAAGTCTGTGCAGTGCGGAGTAATATAATTAATATAAATCTATTTTTGATTTTGCATGTTAAGTAAGTGGATTTTGTACATTTTTTTAAAAGAGTACTTTGAGCACACTTGTTTAATTGGCGGAGGGATATTGTTCCAACACTTTGTAGCACAGTACTTAAAGCTACCACGGAAAGCCTGCGATCGATGCTGAGGGACTGAAAGTGCGTTAGTTACGCTCCTTACTGGGTTCCGACCATTATCTTTTCTCCATCTTAATTTTTCGTACAGATACGAAGGACGCTTGGATTTAAACAAATCAAAAAGTAGACAAGCTAAATATAGATCTTGTCTACCTTTCATGTTAAGCATTTTGGCGGAGTTTAAAAATGGTGTTATATGTGATCTCGGAGGGACATTGAAGCAGTACCTAACACAAGCATTCTGTACTCTCTGAATAAGACGTTGCGAACGTTGAAGCAAACAAGGGCCATACACATTAATGCAATAATTCAACTTAGATAGAACTAGAGATTCAGCTAAAAGGATACGGAGGTTGGTGTTTAAGTAAGGCCGAAGTTTGTAAATAACTTTTAATCGGTAGAAGCAACTACGCACGACTTCAAGGACATGACTTTCAAATTTTAGATGTTTATCGAAAGTGACACCTAAATTACGAGCCTCATTTACCTTCTGTATGGGAACATTTTCAATATAAAGAGAAATGTTAGAGTTCTCTATTGCTTGTACTTGTCGCCTGGAGCCAACAATCATGTATTTCGATTTATTAGGGTTCAACACTAATGAATTATTATATGACCACTTTGATACAGCACTTAAATCCTGAGAGATTTTATTTAAAGATGAAGACAAATCCTTACAATTCACAGGCAAATAAACCTGCAGGTCGTCTGCATAGATGTGGTATTTGCAAAAGTTAAGGCAGTTGGTAATATCTGCTGCATATATTATAAAGAGAAGAGGACCTAGAATTGATCCCTGAGGTACACCTCGTGTCACAAAAAGTTCACCAGATGTAGAAGTGGAACCATCATTATTACTAACAATAACCTTTTGTGAGCGACCACCTAGGTAACTATGAAACCACTCTAACGAACCATTGTCAAATCCATAGAAAGAAAGCTTGGCGACCATAAGCTGCAAATTTAAACAGTCAAAAGCCCGAGAGAAATCTAAAAGTACTAAAGCTGTTGCATAGCCCTCATCCTGATTAGCAAGTAGGTCATCGGTGACATTGAGCAGAGCTGTTGTAGTACCTCGTTGCCTTCTGAACCCCGATTGTAACTCCGGAAAAATATTATACTTTTCACAGTATTAATTATTAATTATACCAAGTTTCATCGAAATCGAACCATTAGTTTTCACGTGATGCCTTCACATACAGACAGACAGACAGACAAAAATTTTTTTAATCACATATTTGTGTTTGGTATCGATCCAGTAACACTGCTATTTATTTTTTAAATATTTTCAAAGTACAGAATTGACCCTTCTACAGATTTATTATATTATGTATAATATATAGATTTATATTGATAAACCTAATAAATCTTTTGCTAGCATTCTGATGTTTTATCGGTTGCACTGGATTTTTCTCTTTTTTTTTTCAATCGCTTGAATGATATAGGATGGGTCCTTGATGGGCATCGAATGCTGAAGTCTCGAATCAATCAATTCTGACAGTAGGCAATTTATGTAAAATCTTGATAATGGTCCATCATTTTATTTTGCCTAAACGTTACATACTTTTTTATATATTCTATTTTTAACGAATGATTCACTCCAGTCCAAACAGCAAATAAGCAGACTTCTGCTTCTGCAACGTTTAGTTGTCCCTGAATTTGGAAAAAATAGTCATGATTCTTATCTATGACAAAAGTGTTATTTTTTTTGCATTGTATTTCAAATATTAAATTTTTTATTTTTAACCGCATCTTCCGCATTCATGTCTTTTGCCGGAATTAGACATTTAACTTCTACTAGTCCCATTTTCCGTTCTTGATATGGGAGTGTATAAAGTAAATTTTTTAGATATTTCTCGTTATAGTGAAACCTGGTTATGTGAGACATCAAGGGACCTGTAATGTCGTTTCACTTATAGAGGTATTCCACTTACCCAGTGTCTCAGATATACAGGTATAAATAAATATCTGTCTCATTTACAGAGGGTTCCATTAATAGAGGTGAGAATACAGGTTTCGTTTTGACATTTTTCAAATAAACATCTGTATAATAGTAAAGCGAAACTAAAACTGAAGGTAATTGAAGCTCAAAATTTGTACTTACGTACTTGGAAGTACGTGTGGAATTTGTGGGTAGAATAAGAATGAGTAAACAAACAATGTTATCTCAGTTACAGAGGTTTATGCATATAAAATTTACTCGCTGTCTCAGTTATAGAGGTAACTATGATGATAAATCGAAAGAACAAATCCCAGATATAGAGGTTTACCTCGTCCCACTAACAGAGGTAATTCAGTGCCAAAGTGTTGGGACCTCAGCATGAGTTCCAGTTATGGAGGTTTCTCACTTATCCAGGTCCCATTTAACCAAGTTTCACCTTTTAAAAAGTTATTATTGTCATTTTTCTCATTAGGTAAAGTAATTTCGATATCAGTTTTAAGTTTTTTGATACCTGCAATAATAACGTCATAATCGCCTGCACATACTTATCGATTACACCCTGTATACAATCCACCATCCACATTCATAATGTTTTCCTGTCCTCCTCTCCTTTACGCTGTTCACCGATACATTTTAAATGAGTAAATCTGCTACCATTGAAGGATGTTTCATTGTGATCAGCAAATTTTCACCACTGTTGTCGATTATTTGTTTTTCATTTTTAATCAGCAATTGGGAATCATCAGTTTTGTTTTTTGCAGATTGGTGATGTACCCTAACAATACGTCGAAAAGGGAAAGCATCAACGAATTATCGTTTTCGTCCTCTTTTTTTATTCTGTGCGTCTCTGTTACTTGTGTTTGTTTAGTTCTCAACACCCATTGAATTTTATATGTTATTGTGATCTTCCATTACAGCTGAGTTTTGATGATGTGATGATAATCCATTCGTTTTAACATTGGTACTTAGAGTTGGTGGACTAAACTAGAAATGGTGGACTAAATTTGTCAGCGCGTCTGTAAGATCAGAATATAAAACCAACATCCTGTATTTAAGTTACAAAATTAATAATCAAACAACATGCCGCTACGTTCAAAATGACTAGAAGAAAAAATTAAAACACCTCGACATATTTGGAATTTTGGAGTAAACAAATCATTTTCCCCGTATGTCCCAAGTTCAAGTTCTCAATACAAGTTTATATTATATTTCGTATTTCTCAAACGAAAAATAAACATTTTTGGAACTTCAAAAAAAAATTATATTATAAGAAAATTTATGAGTTTACTTTAGTTTTAAAGAAATATACATCCCTTTACTGACACCCCGTAAAATAACGAAATTGTTGCCAATCACCTTTGTAATCTATTTGGTTTCATTAACGTTATGTTCGAAGATAATTTTTTTTCTAGTAGTTAACGCATATTTTTTTCGTTTATTTTCCATATCGAAATCAAATGTTTAAAAATACGAATATTTGCACAAAACTAAGATAAAATAATCAATTAACAAAAATATTAAATTTAATGAAGTAGAGCAACTTTCACTTGGGTATGAAGGAAAATCGAGCGTAGAGCACACGTCAGAACGCTCCGGTCCAAGGAGCGCGACTAAAGAAATTCGCTAGGATTTTTCCTAATTATTTTAAATATTTTTTTAACATTTAAAGAATTATCAAAATTCAAAAAAAAAAAAATTTAAAGGATTAATACTCATTGGTCTTCAACCAACTCGAATAAATTAATGGAAAAAATAACTTTTAGCAGTATTTATCAATAGTTTTTTGTAAGGCAAAAAATGGGAAATTTAATGAATTTATAACGTTCTAATTAGGAAAATCATAAGTTTTTCGGCAATTGTATTCAGCAGATTTTAATTGCGACTATATAAGGATAATAATGCGCTGATCAAATTGTATAAATTGTAATCGGTTGCAACGTAGTGAGTGCACAAACTTAGCTCGAAATGTCTTTGGGGGAAAGAGACTTATCTTGAAGGCCTGATTAAGGTAACATAAAGTAACTTTATAAATGTGAAAAAAATTCACGCGCATTGCGTATATAACACTAATTGATAAACAAGAAAAAAAAAATCAGTTTATCATTTTAATAGCCGGGAAAAAATTGTCAAATAACTTGTTGAAAACGCAATTTTGCTAGACTGCAGCCTTAATAGAAATTTAAAACACAGATACCTATTTCATTATTTATATCTTCAGCTGTTGAACGACCTAAATAACTAATGCAGTATTTAGTTCATCATTGATTTTTCACTAAACGTTTATCTTCAATCCATCCTGACCAAGTACGGGTTCCCTCATCATTCCACATTTTTTCCTTCCTAAGAGCAGCGTTATTATGAATACTATGCCAAGTTTTCAGTTTAATTTGCCAAACCTCCTACTTCAAGATCTTGAACTCTCGACATTGACCTTGCTCGGAGGCCACAACTCATTTTAACTATATTATATTATATTTTAATTTTTAACACTCGCAAGTAAACGCTCAATTCCACGTGACGTGATATAAACTTGTTTTCGTCCACATATCAGCGTGGACGGATGGTCCGATATAAATGCAAATATACTACATTTAGATGTGATTAACGGTGTCACTGAACTCTTCACACTTCGCTTTGAGATACATGCGAATAAAATACGATTTTTTTTTATTCTATGTATTTTGTATTGGAGAGAAACGTATGTGTCCAAGATTGCAACAACGCTAGTTGATTATTTAACTAATTAACCAACTCAGTACTCGTGGTTTTTAATTGCGTCAGTTACTATATTTCTTTATATAGCTTTATTTGCACGTCATATGAACTGCATATA
>CAJQZM010031979.1:0-39314 GCA_907164665.1 Colias nastes | reverse complement strand
TATAATAACAAAATCGTAGGTGACGTTTTGTATTACAACTTATTTTGTTATAAATGAATAAATTAACAATTAAAACAGATTTATATATTTATAATTGGTTTATAGATGCATATTATATTCGCTCGCTAGTGTCATGATTGATTAAATTTATAGCTATGTTAATAATGATGAATAAAACAACAGTTCATAAAGGTAATAAAATATTCTGTACATATGTAAATCCAAAATTTCGTCACTTCCTATTTATCTAATTACAAGCTGACCATACTTTATTCTTCTATGTTACTTTGTCGCTTTTAGTATTAACTAGCTTACCGCCCGCGGCTTCGCCCACTTTGTCTAGAACCTAATAAATTATATACTAAAACCTTCCTCTTGAATCACTCTGTCTATTAAAAAAAACCGCATGCAAAATCCGTTGCGCAGTTTTAAAGATTTAAGCATACAAAGGGACATAGGGACAGAGAAAGCGACTTTGTTTTATACTATGTAGTGATGATACATATTATACGGCCCAACGAAATCTACCAAATACAAATATTGGTCTAGCCGTATCCGATGAGTTTGGTTGCAGTCTGCAGATAACAATAAAACTTCACTTCAGATAAGTTCGTTTATTTTAATATCAATAATTTTCGATAATTTTTTTAAAGACTATAACATTTATTAAAGTGTTAAATAAATTTTAAAATAATACTTTATAAAAAGCATACTGTTGTTATAATTTTATGGTATTGCTCGATTTTATATCAAAGTTAAGATGCTCTGTGTTTTACAACTGCAGTATTGTATTGTTGTTATAAATGTAACCAAGGGTTGCTACAATACAATCGATATTTGCAATATTTATTTTATATGATCCGTTTTCGATGAACCAGTATAGATCGATCTAGGTTTTGATAGGTTACTGATATGTTATAGATGTCATGTTATGTTAGTGGATTTTATTAAATATCATATCGTTGAGGTCAGTTCTTAACAATGCTGTATCCGAATTTTTTATAAAACTATGCTATTAGATACTTTATAGAACTTTTAATTACCGAAGATTTTCATCAGAATTAAAGCTACGAGAAGCAACTTTTTTGTTTATGCAGTACGATATTTAATTTAAAGTACATGAAATATCGTATTGCTAAATATAAAATAAATCATCAGTCAGATTCAGCGAACGGAATAACTGATATTTAAAAAGTGTATTCGTAATTCTGGTTACATTTCAGGCGATTACAATTCTTTCTATTTTTGGCGTTAAAACTAGCACCGAGCTAACAGGTGCAACTAGTTCTCCCAGCCCTGCCTACACAGGACACTGTCGACAGAGAGCACTAGGGGGCCGAGCCCATGGCTTACGGCTCGTAATTTAAAATGCCTGATTTATAGTGCAACAGTAGCATTAAATTTGTAATCATATATTGATTTACAGCCGCGATACGGCGCACCCGCAGACTTCTGGGAACTCGAAAGCACGTGGGTGCGATGTATGCCAATATGACAATAGGATATCGTCATATTGTCTATTGGCTCGTTTAATGCAGCAGTTTGAAAGCTCTAAAGGTGTGCTAGAGCCTAAAAAGATGATTATAATTTTGTAACAGGACTTAGAAATGAAATTTCTATTGGTATTGTTCTTTGGAAGTAACGATAAGGAACGAATTACAAATTAGACGTATTATGTATATTCAAAAAGTTTTACTGCTGAAATAAGTAGGTTTACCGTTAATGAAAGCTAGTCGTAGACTGATGAATCAACATGAACAAAAAACTACCAATACTGAAATTAAAAATACAGCCACACAACTAGATAGTAAACAGCCTGAACTATTCCTACCTAGTTTATAAATTTAAAAAGAACATGTACAAAGGATTATTTAATTATATCGTTCTTATTTCCCTCAAACTTATTCCTCTTAAACTTCTCAAATAGCGATAAAAAAGACCATTATGGTTATAGCAATTTACAATGCAACATAATTTTTTATTTAATCGTCAAACGCCCAAATCAATCTAACTAACAATTGGAAACAATGGTGACGTATCAAAATGAAACAAAATGCATGCGAGTAATTCGATTTAGTCGACACTTCCTGTGTATTGTCGACGTCTCCCACTGTGAGTGCGCGCGCGCAGAGTTAACGCAGAACCGACACATGTATTTTGTGCGGTGGTTCATCAGTTCATGCCTCCTAATTGTAAGAATTGTATAGCTGTATTGATGATTCTTATTTTGGTTTAGGACATAAATTTACAGAAGTTATGTTTTAACATGACACAGTACATTTTTAAATTATAAACATCAGGAAGGTAGAGATAAAATTTAGTTCAGAGATTTACTTATAAATCCTTTTATATGAAGACATCCTAGTTCACATCACAGTACGACCAATAGGTCCAGAATATCTATGAACAAAAAATATAAGTACCGTTGAAACAAGTCCATTGAGAGCAGACGAATTTTCACGTGACAAAATTGCATGAGTCAGCTAAGGAAGTGGCGTAGATCAGTTAGTATAATTTTATACACAACATGATAATATATATTTTCGTGGGTTCGAATCCCGCCTCGTGATCGAATTTTTTCAATTCTTAAAAAAATTATATATTAAAATCTTTCAAATAAACACCAGATACATGACAGGTCTGTTATCTACATACTCTTTGTCCTTACTAGGGATGTGGGTGTCAGAGCGACGCTGCAGGACTATGATTTGCGCCTCGCTCCGCTTGCCGCCAACAATGATTGATGTGAGCTAATCTTTACGATCGAACTGCGTGTAATCATTATGATTTTTAAATTGTTTCACGGTTTGTTCCGCTATTGTTAATTGTGTGCAAGTGTTTGTTTAGCAAGGTGTCGATGTGGGATTTTTCAAATGTAATCTGTGAATTTTTATGTCAGAAACCAGAAGTCATAATTATAATTACAAACAATTTGAACTCCAGCATTTTGAAGTAAACATAAAATTAAATTATGTTTTATTGATTATTGAATGACAAAATAAAGTTTCCAGAGTTCTAGTAAAAAGAGAGGCATTTCATATCACTTTGCCTATTTATACTGCAGCCTACGAGGTAGGTAGGTATAACAATAATAGTTTTTTGACGCAAGACTTTGTTAAGGATGTAAAACAATTATTTACCTATTTAAGGATACATATATACTTATAAAATGTAATACAATATCCAAAATACCATTACACATTTTTCGATTTAATAAAAATTTTGCAATTTTCTTTCTTGATGATATTCGCATTACATAGATTGAATTTTCATACCGTATATATAAAAAAAACACTTAAAAATCCTTTATTAACAATCAATACAAGCATTTTCTAAACGAAACTCCATTTACAAAGCCGGCCAAACAAAACGGCACGAGAGATAAACATTTCTAAGAACAAAAGCGCTATCAGTCGTACGACGCCGCTAAAAGCGTGAAGTCGTAACCGCTAATAATAAAACATTATATATTCGAGACCACGTGCCTCAAATAATGACAATACGCACGTAAAGAGAAACAAAAGTGGGCCTTTTTTGTTGTTGCCCGTCGGTGCTTTGCGATAGTGATTGTTCCCTTAATGTGCACGCAGTGTACGTCACTTTCGCAATAGATGTGTAAAATAAAAATTAAATGTTTTAAGGCTTACAAGGTTGTTTATATATTGGTAGAAAAAAAATAGTATATTAATAAAGTTTTTCTTTACTTTTTACATTAAAAGAGTTTTTTAGTGTAGAAATAAAATCTGACTTCAAGAGTCATTGAAAATTTAAATTATATGACTAGTCTGTAGGCTACATAACATAAAGTTGGTTGGTTGGCTGGTTACTAACGGTTTGGTACAATTTGGAAAACTCAAAATATAACAACCATCGTGCACCTTTTAATTTGCTCTCCAAATACTTACTTACGTAAATAACATTAAACAACAAAAATAAATTATACTAATTTGATAACAATTTTGAAATTAATCTTCCCCTTATCAACTATAAATTAACAACAAGGTCAAAATATTACATGTCCCACGATATGTTCTGTTCCGCTAAAAATGGTCAAAAACTAAATATGCCGGAAATATAAATCATCAGAGATCGTTCAGTGTACCGTAAAATAAAGAATTAACGAATAATTTTCACCATAATGTAGGTAATTACAGGCAATTTGGTCATAGCCCGTGAACCACTTGACCGGTAATTGCTTGCTAATTTCATTTACCGGGCTTTGTCCGTGCTGGCGGGTTTTAAGTACTTTTATTTTGTGTTTGTAATGATATTCCAAAAAAGATAATCATAGATTTAGTGCGAAATAGTAATAATATTATGTGAAGAATGAATATATACAGTAATAGTAACCATTATTAACAGGTAAAGCTTTTCCTTTTAGAATTAACACAATGGTCTATGGTATTTATTGAACTACATTATTTATACGTACGAGTCACGAAGTACTGCAGGCTCAGGTAGAGGAGAGATTCTGGGTTCGTCCTGGGTGAAGATTAATAAGTTAATAATGATAATGTTTGCCTGGAAGAGATCGATAAGGCCGTCTTTTTGTGCGTATTTGTATGTCTGTGTCATTTCGTATTGTTTCCTTGTTTTGGTGCAAATAAAGTATTTTCATTCATTCATTCATTCAAAAGATCAAAATCTCCTATATATTACACATTATTTTCAAGCAACAGAATATTTCGTACCCAAAACCTCAAACCAGCACTGATTCCCTTATCGCCATCAGAATCAAAACAAACAATAAAGGCTCAAACGAGGTGACATAAACGTACAAGAGGTTACGATGAACAAACTGTGGTCACTTAAAGTGCACTAAACACTGGGGTGACGTCAGATGTCACAGATTACGATAACCACAATTTGGGGATTTTTTTCTTGATCGGATAGGTTAGTGTGGAGTCGATCATTGAGGAAAAAGAAATACAGTTGTGTTTATTACAAAAACATGCAAATTAAAAAAAAATTGTCGGATGCTTTATGTTCTTATCTAGTTCAATTATTTACAGTTCTCATAAGCAATAAAAACAGCCACTGAAAATAACAAATTAAATTATAGCAGCAGCCAGAAACCAACTCATTACATAATCTATGCTTTTCTCTGTTTAATTTGAAATCTCGTTTCTATAAAAAACTTATGATTATAATACCTTTTTGTTTCATTTCTATTAACTTGCGATACAACTCAAATTTCAATAACCATGGCTTAATTGAACAGCAACGAAGTAAAACTCTCCTTATATTGTTCCTTGGTAGAATTTAGAAAAATCTCTCCATATTATGTAGCCCTCACCGCAGGGTCAGCGAAACGGACACATTAAAGAAAGTCCCTAACACTTGTTGAGCAAACCAGCGGGTGGACTGTGGAGACATGCGGAGATTATCACTTCTAATAGATCTCATTAATTCCATGTTTTTACAATACTTGTCTGTTTCTTCTATTTTGTAAAGACTACTGGAGATTTCATTTACAGCCTCCTACTTTTAGTTCATTTGTAATGATTCTATGGAGAAAATATCTGTAGTCTGGGTGCAATAAGAAGCTATCAATACGATCATATATTATTATCCTTAAAAGATATGAGAAATATGGATGCTTTCGTAAAGATAATTATGACTTTTAAATACTATTTATAGGGATGAAGAATCGAGTGGACGAAGATAAATACAATCTAAGGAAGTGCAAAAGATGAAGATATATTTATTGAAGTGTAGAGATTTTAAATTTCCATATAATAACATCATCATCATTTAACAAAGGTTACTTGAAGGACATTTTAATCGAGCTCGATAGCGTATACTTGCTAAGTAATTACAACTTGCATTTTAAAAGTATTGTTTAAACTGTCACTACCAGTTCATTATTCCACAATAAAACGTCAAGAATATAACCACAACCATAGCATCAATAGAAGCCATTACGTCACCTATAAAACGTAAAGACACCGTCTTTCTGATCAAACAAAAGAAATCCTCTATTGACTGAGGGAGTGACGGACCTAATATAGATTGATAAGATGTCCGATAACACTACTTAGTTCCGTGGGAACTTGGGGACACATGATGATACGGGGAAATGGATAATCGTTAAACTATAAGGCTTTATTGGGGGCGTTGTCGAGCCTTTGATTGGTTCTGGAGGAAAGTTTAGGCTTTTGTTTTATGAAAACAGATGGAGCAAAGAAAATGTATATTATAGATCTGAAAACTTGGGCGAGGAATTTTTTTCTTGCTGCTAGCTGGTAACTACAAGAGATGATAAGTCGTGACAATAGTCTACGTCACAACTTATTATTGTACTAATACCAATTTCATATTAATTTCTTAGTTGGGGTAATTGTAGGAATTGAAAAATTTACATAATATTATTTATTTGGACCATTTATTCCTGTCTCTTTAAAATGTAAAATGCTGAATCTGATATAGGATCAAACAGCAAGACTATATTTTAACATATCTATACTTATATTATAAAGCTGAATAGTCTGTTTGTTTGTTTTAAACGCGCTAATCTCAGGAACTACTAGTCCAATTGGAAAAATTCTTTCGATTTTAGATAGCCCATTCATTGAGAAAGGCTATGGGCTATATATCATCACGCTAAGACTAACAGGAGTGAAGCCACGCGGGTGAAACCGCGGAGCGCAGCTAGTCAAAGATATGGGCAAACTTAATGGCAATAAAATAGTGTTTAGTTTCTACTTAATCTGCGTTGTTTTTTATGAAAATAGACTTCTAAATAATCTCCCCACAGGTTACAGAACTATAATACTGTACATACAGTAGCAAAGAGGACAGATGGTCAGATAGGCGGGTCGGCTGGCCAGAGGTCGGCCCTTCCTTCCCGATGCTTACCGCAATTTGTTTCGGAACACATGAAAAATAATTTATTTTATTATCATTTGTGTTTAACCTTTACAAAAAGAGATTTTGAGATTTTCACTACTATACTATGGGACTTGGCTTCACCTGTAGTACACTGTCGAAGAATGGTAGAGCCAATTCAGAAACCTTCGTGGGATCATGCACAATACTTTATTGAAGATCATTTCATGATCAAATTCTATATAACATATAACATATTATGTAGAAACAGTACTTAATAGTTACAGTATCTACTTATAACCCAGGTAAAGCCGTGATACCACATTAAAATTTTCTACTGTAAAGAACATTAATAGTTTTCTTCTTTTTCTATAAGTAAATGTTAAATATTGGCGACGATCCAAGCACTAGTTGCAATGAAGACTGCATATTTTCAGTACGAATATTTTTACCAAACTTCTATGGTCCATTTCAACTGAAAAAAGAAATTACACTGAAATCGATTCATCTGTTTAGAAGCTTTGATGCTCATTACATACAGAATTAATGTATTTATTTACTGTAACGATACACCAAGTGTTATTAAAGTATAATAATTATTCACACAGCAACATTTAAAATTGAAAACATTATAATATTTTGTACATAGTTAATAGAAAATAAAAAATCAAGGAAATAAGAACTTTTATTATGAGTTAATTTCGTGGAATAAATTATTATTTTCACAACAAATATAATTTAGCAAACAACACATCTACCTATATAATATAACTAGGCGAGCGTTGAACTGAGAAGTCTAATCGAGTTTGGGATCTAAGTTATTCTATATAATGAAGACACGGCTTGTGACGTATTTACACTGTACGGTGTGAATATATTATTTCATGTAGGATATTACATAGGACATACATTTGTGGATTTGGTATGGAGAGATTAAACTCATAAATTATAAAAAAACCGGCCAAGTGCGAGTCGGGCTCGCGCACAAAGGGTTCCGTAGCAGCAAATATAATAAATTACAGTTAAATCAACCTATCTCAAAAACTATAAGAGATACTTTGATCAAACCAAAAATCGTTGAAAGAGTTAATTAGCATGCATCACCTCTATTTTTTTTAGAATTTTATACCCCGTAGTTATAAAAATAGAGGGGGGGGGACATACTTTTTACGACTTTGAGAGCTGATATCTCAAAAACCGTTCACTTTAAGAAAAATGTTTTTTAGAAAACTTTATATCATTTTAAAAGACCTTTCCATTGATACCCCACACGGGTATGTACATCGAAAAAAAAAATTTCATCCCTCAGTTACATGTATGGGGGGCCCCACCCCCAATTCTTTTTTTTACTATTTAGTGTCATATTTTTGTAGCGGTTCATACAACACATATTCCCATCAAATTTCATCACTGTAGTACTTATAGTTTCCGAGTAAATCGGCTGTGACAGACGGACAGACGGACAGACGGACAGACGGACATGACGAAACTATAAGGGTTCCGTTTTTGCCATTTTGGCTACGGAACCCTAAAAATTGCTGTAATTTTCCAATTGCTATTGCCATCCAAAATCTATCATCATCAGCCCTTAATTGTTCGAAAAAAGTAGATAGGAATAAAATTATACACTTTTTAGCACAGTAATAATTTATTTGTTAATAATTTTCATATAAATATTTCTACATATGGAAAGATATAGTATATTTTCTTTAACCTATATTATGTTGTACCTACGTCTAGTATCAGGCTTTTTGATTGAAATAAACTAAATGCTAAATTGAAATTTATTTCTACAGAACATATTTAGTTATGTTCCCTGTAACCATCATCAATTAATCTTAATAAATATCGTAAAGTCTAAAAGCCCCCGTGTCGTATCGCAACGGCTCGCAACGGTAAGGAACGAAGTTGTGCGTTTAAGACGTCAATCCTGTCCCGGACTTATATCATGTACCGGGGTAAGTTTTATAATTATACCGCGAATTTGCAAATGATCATGTGGGTTAATTGAAATATCAAAATGAAATAGCAATAGAATATAATATAAACTAAAAAGACGAACAGTATGGTCTTTATCTTATTTAAACTAGCAAGCACCCGCGGTTTCTGGCGAGATTACGTTTATCATCTTTGTACATTACGTACATTAGGGCGATAACGCCCTTTCCGCATACTTACTGTTTTCAAGTATTTCTACCACAAACTGTAGTTTTCTGGATGAAAACTAACCTTTGCATTAATCACCAGGTTTTATTCGGTCTTTTTATCAAATTTCATTTCAACCATATAGTATAGCGAGAAATCTTAACTTTTAGATAGGTACCTACCTAGTTATATACTTTTTTGCGTGAAAATTTTGCGTTTTGAATGAAAAATGCTTTCAATATGTTTTAGAGTTGTGCACATTTTAAAACAACAATACATGAATTGTCAACGACATGGTGTACTAGCCAGGGCCGATTAAAATCTATTAGCAAGGGGAGAAGTCATTAATATTCCTATCACGCACGATTCGTATGGCATCGTGTAATCTTTTTATCGATGCGTCTCGTCACGCCGTAAAAGCATCGACAGTCGATGTTGCGTCACGTCACTATGTTCTGATGACCTCTATTGCGTTTCTTTCTTGTTGGTCCAAGTATTTTTCGTTGGATCTTATGTTCTTATATTCGAAGAAACAGTTCAAACCTGGTAATAGACCTTCGTCTTGAAGATTGCCAGGTTTAAATTCAAAGTCTTCTACTAGATACACTCAGGTAAGTAAAAACTCCCATAAGTTCTAGATTTTATCTAACTATAAGTGAGTACTGAATTTACAAAAAAAAAAAATAATGGATAAACATTTTAGATTAAATTATTTACCCTGTATTCTTCCTTCACACCGCTATCTTTGTGGAATCGATTGACAAACAGTCTAATACCATAGGTAATATATGCACCAAAATAGCATTGCACTACCAAATCTCTCTCAAAGGCTTATCGTAAGTGCGCTTCGGATGTTTTTATCTATTTTAAAATATTAAAATAGTTAAGAGCATTACAGTCGCCCTTGTTTTTTATACAGTATTTGCATGTTGGGGGCTATTTGCATACGGATCAAAGATGCATTATAGCAATGTATTCGCTAACACGTAAATAAATAAAGATAAACATTATGTGACGCGTAAATACGGGTATTAGTCGAAGCGTGGGATTGTGAATGGTTTAAAAGTCTGGTGTGTTTGTGGGAGTGTACCTCGCGAATGGTTGTACTGAATGAGATGACATGGTCTAGTTGTGATGGTAAAAAGTTTGGTGTGTTTTGATGATATGACAGGATAAATGTTTAAATTGTATTTTAGATTTTGCTGAAGAACTAGGATAATGTGGTTATCCATTTAGATCTTGTAATGGGATAAAATACCAGGTTCAACTACATTTTTATATGATAGGTAGCAGATTTACAGCACTGATAGCCAGCCTGGTCTTGAAGTAAAATAATAAAATGTCCCAAACAAAATTTTATCTAAATATCCATGTTAGTTACAAACATTGAGTAAAAAGGACTTGATCGAAAACATTGCCTTCAAAAACGAGCCTCCAATCCTATTTAATACGGAAAAAAGTAAAATTTAAATTGTATCCCGAATTAAGAGACAAGGCATCTGATCGAAGGTCGTTTGCGGCTATCGATTTTTCACCCCGACTGTTGACAAAGGCAGGTTCTTAAGCAAATGAGATGCACCCTAAAGAATATTATGGGCAGACATCGTCCCACTATGCGTATATATGCGCAGATATCCTGCCTTTATTGATCTCATGGAGCTATAGATATTTTGTAGTGGAGCATTTTGTTTTGAGTTTGAGGCACTATTAGTTGTTGAGTTGTATTATTATATTTACCGGTTAAATTGTTATATGACCAAGTTCACTTACGCAATAAATAGCATGAAAGTACTAGAAATGTGGTAAAATTATTTCTATAATTAGAAAGAGCAGGCAGGGCAGTTTTTATTACTTGAGTTTCTTATGAGAGATAGAGCTAAAATGCTCTACAATGAAGTTAAATTGATGAAATTTTTGTTGTAAATATTATTAAAGCATTTAATCGCTGAGAATTTATATTCTTTAATTCATGATATAATTTTATCACTGTTTAATTAGTTTAATGGAATATAATTTATATTACTGTATTTATTGTAAGGTACTTTAAGAATTACACCTGTAAAATATGTTGTAATTTTATAGTGGCTAAACAAAAAAATTAATAAAATACAAGTGTTAAGTGTTACATAAGACCACAATTATCCTAGTAAATAGTTTTTATTAATAATAGCTGCATAACACAGAAAAATTATTCAATGAATGCCCATTTGTTACCACATTTATGCGAACGTAGTTTTTCTTGTAGTTTTCTTTGATTTATGATTCGTTCTAAGAAGCATTTCATTACCTTGTTTATTTAATAATATAATATGTACGGTCTACTAATATTGTATAGAATATAAAAATGGTTATAATATTATAAGCATCTTTTTTATTGAAAAAGGTACATTATAAAGAATACCGAAAATATAGGTAGTATCATCATCACACATCTCTAACTAAACTTAGTCTCGCAAAATCAAACAATTATCACATTCTACAAAAAAAAGCATTTAATTTCACAACAAAAGATTCGTTCAACAACGTCCGCCGAATTTAAATCAGCGTTATTACGTCGATATGTAAATTTTGTAGCGTCACTACCCTTATAAAGGCCCTGTTTGAATTGAAAATTTAGCGGAGAGGCCGAGTTCAGTGCGACAACGACTTTCAGTGAATCCACAGCTTCTAGCCTTTAAAAAACGTGTAAAAAAAATAAATTAAAAAAGCAAAGTGAATTATAATCTGTGTGTGCTGTCACGATTTGGCGGTAAACGCGTTGACATCTGTCAAACGAGCGAGATGGCAGTCGGCAGATTAGAGGGAGACGGATGCATTGCGTGTAAGTAGACGTGAAGTAGACTGTAGATAAGGCTTCGTAAACAATTTTATTGGGCTTGATAAAGATGGCATGCAAGATCTGGTTGGATTGTGATTTACGATGGATGGTTCAGGGGTATATTTTGTTTATATGAGGTCCGCTGCTTAAGTATGACTGTGAAAAAAAGCTATTGATGAAAAACGTTATTTAATAGTAATAATTCTTAACTTGGGACGCAATGAATTAATTATTTTAAAATAAATACAGCCGTACGTAGCGTAGAAAATGTATGTAGAGTCAAATTATTGTACATAATATTATATAAAAGTAAGGAAGATTACTCTATGAAAAATTTAAAATATAAATAATTATGCTCGGTCGAGTAGTAAAGTTATACTACTTGAGCGAGCGGCAGCATTAAAATAAGGTAGGTACCTGACTAATTATGAAATTATTTATTTCTTCAGAAGCTATACTATAGGTTTACTATACTTACCTATTTACTATCATACTGTGTTTATTTTTTATTTGTACATCAATTATTATATCTAAAATAGATATAACGAACTAGAAGAAAATCTGCCACTATACTTATATAGTACTTAACTTACCTTCGTTTCAGCTCTATATGCTCCTCAAGTAAAACCGCGTGCAAAAGCTCTAAATAATAAGCAGTACACAATACGTCACGATTTCATTTAATGCATACCGTAGACATGCCATCGAACGATGAGATCATTCGTGACATACAAAACGTATAATTTTTTTTTCAAACATTGAATTGTCTTCAGCTTATGGTGTAGGACGTAGGTATATGAATTTTATGTTTGTTTAACGGTTTTGTGGGTAAGCACAGGCTTACCACACAAAACTCTACAAGTTCGGTGAAGTACTTCAGACAGGACATTGATTCCTTGTGCTGAAAAAAACCTTGATCACTGATATTTTTAAACAAACTGATATACTTCTAGTAACTTCTATTGAATAGGATATAAAACATAAATATCAGCGATTTTTTTTACAATTTAATTTATAGATTTTTTCGTATCCGCTCATATGTCTATCTCATATTATGGGAAACATTCGATTCACACAGATGCAAGCACTTAATTTATATAAAGTTCACCCACCAGTACATACTCCAGTACATACGAGTACTTAGTTAAGAGCACTCAATAAAATTAGTTATATTCTTACAATTGAGTTGCAATCGATGGCAGAAGACGTCCCCTACCACGGAGCCTCAGGGCACCGATTAACATAACAAGAACCCCCATTACGCACCTAGAAAACCAACTGCCAAAATGTTTTGCCAACCCTATCGCACAGATGACTCATAAGTCAACGACATAGGGTTGTCAATCCGCTGTTTTTTATGTCGCCGCGGCCGGTGGAAAATTTTTCTTTTTGTTACGTTGAAGACTAGAATTTGACAGTCGGCTGGTTCGTTTGTCGATTGCCATCGATTACTCACAGCTAGTTGGCAGCCGGAGGCTAGCCTGGGGTCCGTAGTTAGGTATTTTTGTCGCTAACTAGATAACAAGTGGTTTTAAATTGGAATCTACATAATAATCAGGGTGTGAGGGTGCGACTACGAGGCATTAGATGAAATTTTCAAATGACGTTATAGAATGGTTCGTTCAAAATAGCAGACAGTGTTGGCAAAAGTGACACCTAGACGACGAGTAGAAAATTTTCTAACAATTTAATTTTCGCGAAGAATAAATATTAACAACTTCCATTTACACTATTAGGTAATGTTAAGTAAATAATGTATTCTGGAGCTTTTTTGTGGTAAAAGATGTTGACCGAATATATTACCATCTAAATTGTTATACAGAATTGATAAACTGACAAAAAAACACACCTACTACGGGCGAAGCCGGGTCAAACGGACACATAAACTTTGTTTTTATTAATATCGCTACAGATTACTAAATAGTTAATACGTACCTAAACAGAACATTGATAACATTCAAATTATATGGTTTAGCTCTTTTGAAGTAAATAAAGAGGATCATACACGTTCCAAACGAAAGACGTATGATATTCAGTTAAGTATTCAGTAAACGATAAATACAATAACAAGGCTAGCAAAACATTTGACAACATGTGCAATAAATGATCATCATCCCATGCTAAAACAAACGATGGTTGTTTGTTTGCGCGTGTTTATACAGAAAACTGTTAACAGTCGGCTGGCTAGGGCCAGTGTTTGGCTTGAAGCGGTGCAATGTTAAAAATACAACTTCGTTTGATGGTCTGGTTCCTGATGTTCTGGGGGTAGGAGCTTCTAAATATTATATAAGGTACATTTGGAAGTATGTACTGTATTATTGTTGATTAGATGCGAGAGTTTAATGTATCCGTATATACCAAAGATAATAATATTAAAGGATGCTTTGAATCGAATGGTATCTGTCAAAGAATAACTCACCTAAATTTCATCAAAATCAGTTCAGCCGTTCTTTTGCACTTTTATTAAATACATATTTACACACATCTGGGTAAATTAGTGAATGTACATACATTCACTAATTTACCCAGATGTGCAGATTTCAAATTGCTTTTTTGTTACTTTTGAATCATTATTAATCTCTTGAAAACGTGAAACTAGGTGGGATATTTCAGTTCAATTTTATATGATTTTATTTTTACTTAAGTACAGGAAAAATGCATTAAAACCTTATCGCATGATGCAATACAATGTGCCTAGAATTATTAAATATTTATTATTGTTTCACATAAGTTGGCAGCTAGACAATAGAAAACATGAGCCAAACATACAAACACTACTAGGAAAACGGATTACCTATTGTACATGTACTTACATTTATAAATAGGTACACCTATCGTAGAAGTAAATGATTAATATTTTTGTATTGACTACAAGATTTTATAAAACTATTAAAAATAATAACAATGTATCTAACATGGTTATCTTCTTTGAGGAAAATATGAGAAAGACGAATAGATACGGATAGAAACGATACGAAAAAAATCCATAAAACAGTTTTATAGCTAGATTTGTATTTTATTAAAATAAATTTGTGTAAGTATACCAAAATTTCTTAGATATTACATTTATATACTTTATAAAAAAGTATAATTAAGATAAGCATTTTAAAATGAAGACAATCTAAGGCACTTAAAAAAATATTGGGTCGTAGAATAAAATTTCAATATAAACGAAATAACGCTGTTTTATTTCCAAAAATAAATATAAGTCAATATGCCACAATAAATAAAAAAAATAAAAAGAAAAAAAAATAAAAAGTTGTTTAGCAGAGCGTGGTTTCGATCCACGGACCTCTGGGTTATGGGCCCAGCAC
Source organism: Colias nastes (assembly GCA_907164665.1). Classification (NCBI taxonomy): domain Eukaryota; kingdom Metazoa; phylum Arthropoda; class Insecta; order Lepidoptera; family Pieridae; genus Colias; species Colias nastes. Next base: position 24,209 of record CAJQZM010031979.1, on the reverse strand, counting down.
GCTTCCACTGCGCCACTCTGCTCTTGTCATAGAAATTGAAATTACTGTACATTAAGATAACATACGTACTGTAACATGTCTGTTATTTTACAAGTCTCAGAATATATTGTATTGTAATAAAAATATTGCTTTTATTTTTGAAGTATGAATATTTGTAACTTTGTAATACGATGAATTGTTAAAACGTATTTTTGTCAATACTCAAAAATGTTTGAAACCACTTCAAAAGAGTTTTCAATGGGGGCTATAATAGTAGCCTCCAGCCATAACTACTTCATTATTTCCACATGATGTGTTCTTACAAAATATGTAATTTGTTCTTATATATAACAATCAGTACTCGGTAGTCTATATAAATTAAATTAAAGTAAATTAATAACTATGTAATTATTTTTAAACATTTTTAAAATGTAACTATTAAGATAAGTACATTATTTTTACTTACTAATTATTTTTGATGATGCAATAGAATACAGATACCATACTTATTTATATTTTCCCGAATTATTAGTATTTTCAGGTTCTATTGAAACTTTCTTTCAATGAGGATACAACTAATATCTATTCCCTAATGTATAGTTTTGCTAATATCATCTCATCACAGACTATAAAATTAGCAGAACCGACAGAAAGATACCAATAAGTTCGTCACCTCAGGGAGTCACCAATAAGCTAGTACAATGACCCCCTGCAGTGCCTGCCCCTAGAAGGTTAATCTGCACCGGGTTTTATTGCTTTTTACTAGAGCTCATTTAGAAATGGGTTCCGTAGCAATGATGGGATTCGGATGTTTTATTTCTAATCCTGGAGGATTAGGTTTTATGGAACGCGATTTAAGATGATTAAGAAGTGACGATATTTTTCTTTATTGGTGATAGGCGAGTTTGTTTTTAAAAATTAAGAACTTTGATGGTCAATTAACTCGTGACTACGCGGTTGTATCTACATTCGATAAATCGGAATAAATAAGTATAAGAAATTAATAGCTCTTAACCTCCGTTACAAAATGGTTACAAAGTTTATATTTTATAGATGTTTAACACTCGCATAAAATAAAATGCAATTTATAAAATTATAATGATTGTTGTAAACAAAAAGTTTATCGGTTTTTATTATATTTATAATATTTTATTGAATATTTAGCTTTCAATAACTTATAGGCAACATAATGGGTTCAAATTATTTTCATTTAAGAAAAAACCCGTTTATAATTGCAATACCGTATCCATTACTATTAAGATAACATTGCAAGAACAAAGATAAACAGGCAGATATCATAAAACAATTCGCAAAATTACCGAAATAATTTATTGAAATGGGGCAGTCACACAACCCCAATTCATAAAGAATTTTTATCACAACTTCAACCGAACTAAACGACGTATCCGCCAATAAGACTCACCTGAATTTAAACTTTATGGAGTTAATTTAAAGTTTAATATTCTTTGAGGTTTTGTAGCTAGTGTAAAGGCAGAAAGTACTACGTCATTTGACTAATGACACCTAAATGTTACGTATTTAGTAAGCGGAATGGTTTTATTGTGCGAATGCAATGTATCGAGAACTTTTAATTTTGGTTTATGATCCATTCTTTGGGGTGACTTACTCGCTCTGTTTGGACAAAATAATGAGCATTGTACTATTAGTAGCTACGTAATAACTTTTGAGTAGAGTTTAAAATAGTTTTTATTTCTGGATTATTTGTATTTGCAATCGTTTATTTGCAAGTGTTGTGTGGTTTTGTAAATGATTGTGATGTAATTCAATAAAAATGCAAAAGTACGTAAATTATAGGTAATAATTTTTATTTTGACATAGACAATTTTCCTTCTTTCAATCAATATTCTTTTCTGAATCTTATAAATACAATAATCTTGCTAATATTAGTATGTCTAGTAATAGTTTCACATTGAAAAACTAATGAACGATTGACTCTTTTTTACGTAGATGAGGTCTTGAAATAAATTAGAGGCTACTCTTTTTTATTTAAAATTTATTTACAGCTTTAGAAATGGTTCAAATCATGAGATGGGCTAGTAGTAGAAGTGAGTATAGTACAATAACTACGCTAGCATAAATGTAGCTAAAGATTAATTATTATGTCCAAACCCTCAGCTTTCTTAGAATACATCATACAAAAGACTCAGCCCCTAACTATAAATAAAAACAATGAATTGCGCTGTAAAAAGTAATATCATGGTGGTCATATCACTACCCTCGTATCATTCATAAAATAATAGTCAAAAGGGACGTTTAACAAACGATACAATGTATTGTAAAAAATGCTTTTCTACACGGTTATTCGCAAGCATGCGCAATCTAAATGCATACATTTGATTCTTAGATCAAGATTTGATTCGTTGTTATCCTAGTTTGCGCAAACTACGCTCAAGTATGGAGTCCTGTCTAGACCAAACTTTATTCATATTTATCGTGATATAAAAATGTTAAGTCATCGATTGTCATTCGTTTTTAAACTCTATTTAGTTGTGATAGAGTTCTTTTTAGGGGATTGTGTAAAGTGGGTGGTTTCTGGCCGGTAATGACAGGCTAATACGTCACATGTGTATAATTATTATTTTAGTGCCAATTCGAATGCGTCATGTTACAATCGTTTCGTATCGATTTTTTTACTCGTTTATAGTTCTTCTTTTATGTTTCAGCGAATCTATAAAGAAAATAGAAAATATGTTTTTTACAATTCTAATTTGTAGATATTTGCAGTAATTCTTAAATTTGAAAATTATTTTAATATTCATTGCTGGAGATCAGATTTTTTATTTTATTTTATTTTTTATTTTATTTGCAACACAAACACATATAACAATAATATAGGTACAATACTTATTTCACTTTAAACCTTAATGACTAATTGTTGTTGCAATAACATGACGTGTTGACTACTAGACTATAAATTACAATCGCTTACACATAAATAAAGAGTTATCAATATACTAACTAATAGATAATAGGTAATTTAAAAAGGGAAATGGTATAAAAACAACAAGAGACAAACTTCTAATCTATTGAAGGACTTGCGACAGCATAGTAAGGTTATCAAATAGGCATTTCCGAAATCTAATAGGTTTACTCCCGATAATGTCAAGATCTGGTATTATCTCGCACAACTTATTGTAATTTGTGCAGATTCTGTTTAGAGTGCTATAATATGCTCTTTGGGTGCGGTGGATTGGTAATGTGAAAGTTCGATTATGTCGATTACTTCTAAGTGGTATATGAAAGGAGATTTGGGAAAGGGCTGCAGTGGACAGTTGGCCACATATAATTTTATTTAGAAATATTAATTCCAATATTTTTCGACGATCTGACAGTTTTACTTGTTTAAAATAAGATAATCTTTCCTCATAAGTATGAAGCGTTTTGTTTAGATGAAACCGATATGAAAGTATTCTCATAAATTTGATTTGGATTTTTTCTATATTTTTTATATGAATCAAATAAAAGGGGGACCAAATCATACTTGCATATTCCAATTTGCTACGAATGAGAGAGTTAAAAAGACAAATATAAGATTTAGGATTCCGGAAACCCTTACATGAACGTAAAATAAACCCTAGTAATCTGTTACATGATTTATAAATATGTGTATAATGATCCAAAAATGAGAGTTTGCTATCGAGGATAATTCCTAAATCAAGTACGTTTGATTTCCATATCAGTTTTTTAGCATTTATAGAATAATTATATTTTATTTTTACTGCCGTACTACCAAATTCCATAACATAGCATTTATCTACATTAAGAAACATAGCATTAATTGTATCACACCAATATTTTAATTTATTCAAATCATTTTGCAGTTCAATGCAGTCATTTATAGTGAAAATTTTCCTAAATATTTTTAAATCATCAGCATAAAGTAAACAATTTGATGAGAAATTATTGCACAAATCATTTATAAAAATCACAAATAATAGAACAGATTGTGAGGTTTAGGAAGTCTTAATCTCACAAATCTAAAGGTTGCGGCGGTCACATGTATAGATTTTCATGGATTTTCTCTCTCAAGGAAGTTTTACACCACCCAAAAATTATTTGCCACCAGCCACACTTGGTAAAACCATTCACAAAACAATAAAATGATCAATAAATTAGCATAATAGTACGTTTGTTTCACACCGATAGCGATCGCCACGCGTCCATTGTCCGCGTGGGGCATAGTAGGTATAAAGAGAATTATACTAGGGTATGGGGCATGGGCCAAACACGTGACGTTCATTATTTTGTGCCAAAACGTCCGCGCAGGAGATTAGGCGTGAGCGTAATGGGACTACTGTTTAGATCGAAAGTTGGTACTTGGGGATCGGAGTTTTTGTCTAAAACGTAGGTTTAGAATTTAGATACATGTTAGATAGTTTTTCGAATGTTAAGTTTGTGATAAGAAGTGGCAAAGATTATTTTATAGAACAGTCGGCAAAAAATGGATGTAAATCTGAAGGTCTCTCCCGCAACCACGCTCTCTGGAAGGTGTCCGAAGTGTCATGTTATATAATATTATGATGGATAAATCGCGTTTAAAATCAGTAGAAAGGTAACCAATATCTAAAATACTTCCCTAAAGCAAAACGCATGAAAATAATAACTAAGTAAAGATGAAATGAGGAAGTTAATTTATAATGTTTGCTAGTGTCTGTAATTTCAATAGATTTTTTGCGATAGGTACCAAAAAAAGTGACCGTGGTTTGGAAATTGGAACATGCGTCATTCGCAAAACCATGGCATTGACAAACTAGGTCACAAATAGTTAATTAATTGTGTTTTAATGATGATACTGTAAAAAATTGTTTGCTCTCTTATTTATTTCGTCAGTTTAATGCTGAAAAAACTGTAACATTACTTTTATAACGGGAGCCTTATAAAGAATAACTTAGGCTACTTTATTCAAGAAAATTCGCAGGATCTCATATAAAAAGTAAAATTATGAAACATATTTAACAAAACAAAGCCGAAACTTATTACTTATAATTATTTAACCACGCTCGGTTCCCACCAGATGGTTCTACACAATAAATTTAATATCGATTAAACCCAAGTACCCACCTACATGAGATATTTGAATATTATTAGTATAAATTAACACCTTCATTCCATCCAAAATAACTATGCTTTATGCAATTTGTTGTAGAATAGCATTTACCTTATTCGTTAGTTTATTATCTCAAATAGCACTTAGTAACTATAGTTTGATTCTATGTTTGGATCATGAATTCTCATTGTCCTACATTTGAATGGGTTTCGAAATAAACAGACACAGAATTGCAGAAGAATATAATAAATATTCTAGACGAGTCATAGCCTCTATCTACATAGAGAAAAACTTTAAAACAACTAGGTATATTATCAAATAAACACAGTAGATTTTATAATTTTATTCCACTTTTTAAATATTTGGTATCGAATAATAACGAATAAAAGATACATATTATTCATCACGAAATAGTAAAAAAATATGAATAAATAAAACAAGGGTTTAAAATGTTTTATTTTTATACAAAAACTTGTGATCTTTCTTTCAATTATGATTTATTAGCTGTATTATAGCAAAAATAAATGTCACTGGTCTCAAGTACATTAAATGAATCTCAAAGTTTCTATAATTTTATTAACACTAACACTTCAATCTTGTACCTACCTATGTTTCGATCAAATCGCACGCAATAAACACTAACAATAATTTATAGACCGCTCAAAGTTATAACCTATAAAGTTAAAATTGTAATCGTAAACTGCGCCTACGCCGCGAAAATCGATACCAAAGCTACCACGAAAAAAAGAGATTAGCCAGCCTTATCCCCAATTTCATCTAAATGCTTTAATCCGTGGTACAATGGTGACAAAAATAATAAATATGGCTCAGAGACGCCCACCAGAACAATGGCGATACAATATTTTTGTATGGGGCGATTTCTGAGGGCGAAAAAGTGGTATAAAACAAATGTGCTATTGATAGGAGCACGAACGCCTGTGTTGCCGATCATTTCTTTGTTGTTGGCTTTATTTATTGTTACCGTTTGTTTTTGTGACGGATAGTTTTGTCTGTATGGTAGTGGAGTGCTAATGTTCAATATAATGTGGGTAAAAGTTATTAGTTCACTAGATTACGTCACATGCGTATTATCATTGCTATGTCGTAAAATGTATTGTAGGTATGGTCGACTTTGTTATTAAAATCGTTGAAGTTATATTTCGTTTTAAATATTTTTTAGTCCAAAACACAAACGATACTACTTTTTATTTAATGATAGTTTAAATAGTCATGGTTTTAGAAGTTAGAAACAGATGTTTTACACGTCATAGGTAATATTTTGTGCTTGCAAGTCTTTAAGTGAGCATTTTTTGAAATATGTAATGTAGAGTACCTACATTAAAACATTTTACATAAACTATTTCAAAACATTTTGTATACGTATAACGTACATTAAGTAAGCTACATATTTTACAATTGCGCAATTTAGTTGACCAAAACGGCCAAAATTAATAATTGTCCTCAACACTGAATAGGTAGGTACATTTACAAGCTGACGAAGATCAAATACGGTTCATCAGGCACTCGAAACTCCTCAAGTTTGTACCCACGTAGCACTAACCGGGCTATAAGTACCAAATACAAGTACCAAACAGTACGTTAGCACTACAGTAACCCTTGAACGCTGCCGCGGGTCAAAACGACCCCATCTGATCGAAGACGCTGACGGTTGATTTGGGGAGATAGGAAATACAGTGAGAATGAATAGTGAAATATATTTATATTGCGTTCCAAATGATGGAGTACGGAATAGCGGAATGGTGCGTCATTTGTACGCTATTATTCTGGTAAAATGGTATAAATTTTTAGAGAATTTTCTTTATAAAGCATTTGGGACCTATAAAAACTAAATATCGGATGATGCTATGAATAGAGTATCAAGTCATATTATTCAATTATTTCATACATTAAGAATCAAGATTTGATATTCTAGAAAATATGATAGATAGATTGCATCAAATATTGAAATACCTATTTTATGAGTTGCATCGAGTCAAGTAAAAACCAAATGAAATATTTCAAAAAAAGTAAATATGTCCCAGATATTTGAAAGCTACGGTTTCTTATTCAGTCGGACTAGTTAGTTCCTGGTAAGACAAAAATAATACAAAAATCTGGTATTATGTTCATTGATTGCGTACTTATATTGCACCAAACAGTATAAATATTTCCATAAATCTGCGGAAATGTTAACGAAAAAGAAATCTAACGTTCTCAAACCAAAGGTGTCAATTGCCTCTTACCTTGAACGTAGACCAATTCGCGTCTAACATATCGTATTTAAATCGTATCAAAGAGTGTTACTTCTACAAACCGAAGCTGCACATCGACAGCAAGAAAAAACATCAATAACGAAAAAATCATTACATCTTTGGATTGTTTTGAAGCGCCCTAGCGAGGCAGGCGGGGGCAGCAATCAATACTGGGTGCTACTCGCCCGGAATACTAAACAGGTGTACGTGAGCCAGCCGCGTGCAGCGCCGTCTACTGATCTAATTATACCTTTTATTTTGATATGTGCAAAGATTCTCTGCAGTGAAGTTATGGAACTGGAGCTAAACTGATTCGCTTGTGAGATTCGAGCTGTAGTTGAAACAAATTCAGTTGAAACAAACTTCAAGTTTGGTGTTTTTATAAATGCAACGAAAGATCATTTTGATATGGTTCATACATTTTTTCTCTATTTGTATGGATGACTGTAACATAGACAAGCAGCATGATACAGTTCCATCATAGTTCTAAAATAAAATGAGTTCTGATCACTACTACATGTGCCGCCGTATCGCGTGTCCTTTTTGTGTTAGTGTGCAGGCGACACAGTTCAGCCTATTGTTACTCGTGCGAGCCAGCTATGAAACGGATATAGAAATGTTTATCAGCGAGTCGAGATCTTCAATGTCAACAGATAACCCGTTTCTAGTAACACAAACATCGAGCAAACAATGAAGCACTCATCCTGAGAGCCAATCCAATCATCTCAAACAGTAACTATCTGAGATAACAATACTCGAACAACCCTTGAGAATACGGCCAAATCAACTTAACGTTTCATTCCGAAAACGCCCTTGTTGACTTTTGACGTTACTACATTGCAAATGTTATCTTAGTTTACTTAATCAGCACTGGAACGCAACCGATTCTATGTATGGTCTCAGGGGCCCCTTAACCGGTTAACTGGTCCCAAAACGTGGCTCCCCATTCGAGGGTCAAAAGGGGTTTTCCTTCATAATCTCGATGCGAAAGGAAAATATTCCTTATCTTTTTAATTATAACTCAGTGATCGTTCCGCTACGTCATCTGTTTTAATTTTCATCTCGCCTCTGGGGAGTGCGATAATGCCGCGATATATTGTGGACATTATGATTAATTCGAACTCATTTAATAGCCGTTTTGATAAGAATGTGCTGTGGAAATTGCACTCAATACGTATTCATTTCATTTTAGTTTATTTTGTTGGTTGTGTGTCTACGTATAGGTACGGAGTTAGCCTGTATTTAATAATTTACATTTACTGATACGTTTAAAATTTAACTTACATCAAAGTTTTTAAAAGCATTGACCACAATAATTGTAAGCTTGAGTAATGTGTTATTATTTTAGACATGTTTTATATTAATGCATAACAATAAATAAAATAAACGTAACGTAACCACAAAGCAGAACAAGTAATATATTTGTTTGTTTCTATAATTTATCTGAATTACAGAAACAAACACTACCATCGCTTACTACAAACTACACACCGCAACCGCAATAATCTCTATTTAACAGAGACATAAATAACAAGCGAAATAACAAATCGTTACAATTAATTTCGCAGCACCAAGTCTCCCCCTCCCCCCACCCCGGAGCCCTCAAATCTGGTGTCAAACTACATCACATCTGTCACTATCGCGCCGCCATAAAAACTTAATAAGCGATCCGTCACCATAAAATAACCATTAAAAAGCCGTCGGACGCTTTTAAAAATGCATCAAGAAATGAAATCGGTAGTTAATTACCAAGAGACTTGCGGATCGGATTTCGGGAGGGAGACCCGGGGTGCGAAATATGGTATGATACTGAAGGATATAGGAAACAACCCTATGTATAAATAAAATTGTCATTCAAGTCCAGTGTATCGGGTGAGGGATACTGCGTGTGTTACGCGATTTTGTTCAGTGGATAGGAAAATGAAATCATTCCTAAATATTTCGCGTCATGACCGTCGTCAGAGTTGAATAGAAGGAATACAATAGATATTTAGAGAAACAACATTTTAAATCGAATTTACCAAAATGATCCTACACTTTTAAAATATTTGTTCACACCACTAAAAGACCAACTCACTTGCAAAAATCATCCACATTAAAAACTTGGCACCCCAAAACGCAAATAGATCAATAGGATCTTCAAAATCCCTGACGCATTACCTAAACACTTCCCTTGATATATGCAAATATTTACTAGTACATAACAGGTGGGGTACAGCCGACCCCATTCACGAGTGAACGCTCGACTGACTCCTAACGAATCACTCGGTCACCCCTTCACCACCCACGCAGGTATTTACCTACGACCTATGGTTCGTAATGTCTGTGGGTCCTTTACACCCAATCGTAGCATTCGAAGGGTTAGATTTTGATTGTTAATTACGCACTTGTCTACGTTGAACTGATGAATTGCGTTCAGCGGACAGATTTGTCGATCCTTTTATATTATTTGTTAATTTGTGAGGCATTTACTACGGCCGCGGCGGTTCAATGAATGTGAATTTCTGTTAGGCTTGACGGCTTAGAATTTATGCTAATAAACGAACAATTTCAACTGAGTTTCAATAATGTTAGAATCCATACTACGCTGTTCGTTGTATATTAAATTATGTTTATTTAAAATATTTACTTATCACAGTTTTGTAAACTAATAAAAGAGCAGTAAAAAGTAAATTTAAATGCATTTTTAACGATATTATTAATGGCAGTCCAACTCACTAAAGACACAAGTCATTTTTCGTGCGTTTAAAAAGTTATTCATTTAAAATAGATATAGTTAATAGTTATCCCATGAACTAACCGAAAAAGAGACTAAATCCAAAATGTTCCAAACACAATAGACAAGATATTCAGTAGCGAGCACGGATTAGCGAAGTTTGTGAGCTTTCCGATACAAATGCGTCTCCAGAGGGACGAGTTAGTCGCTCACAAATATATCATGTTATTATGCGTGCTATTTCTTTTCTTTTAAAGATATTATTTAGTGTTTTTTCAACGTATTGGTAACAGATCGTAACATCATTGATCCGAAATGAATGTTCTTAGTTCTATTAAATCTAATGTAAGTTTATACAATCGAATTTTTCACAGATAAATAATATTGGGTTAATTATACAGATATTAAAAGCACTTCTTCTAGGTTCTAAATGAGAAGTAACTTTAATTCAATGTTTACTTCATTATATAAAATGTACTGATATCCAACCACATTGTATTATGTGTATTTTCTAGTTCTTTATTTTTGACGACTAATATATTGTAATGGACATGTACATTACGAAATGAAATAAATATATTTTGTACTCAGTACATTTATGTATTAAATTTATTATTATAACGATAACTAACATGTCATGTGATCAAATTTGTCTATTTATTTATGTCGCTCTATGGAGAGACAGGTTACTTCATTTAGATTTAATTTTTTGATACGATTCTGATGTAACTGTACACCTTGACTTTAAATAAAGTTCTAGTTATTTTTTTACTGGAATATTTTAATTTGATAACGTTTTTGGACAGGAAGACATGAATACAAAGATGATCTAAATCTTAACAACAAAATTGTAAAAGTTACACTCATAAAGTAAAGGAACACTTTTCTAAAAATTCATGAAAAACACAATGAAATATAGTAGTTTCATCTGTTTCTATAATATTAAGAAACGTTTAAGAAACGTTAACAGTTGCTCTTTTTCATAATATTCTCAGCTTTGGAATAGTTGGTAATATAATTGAACAAGCAATTTTGGTGTAGGTTAAAGGAACTAAAGAATAAATTAATTTTGTTTCTAACATAATATATATCGTTCAGACTGCTTTTCAAATAGTTGCTAGAGATTTCCATCGACACAACACTAATATAAAATTCACACGATAACCATCAAAAGAGCCCCAAAAAAATAGTTATTTCGCATCGCAAATCCAATCTCAATATCTCGCTGCGTCAAAGTTATCTTTTTATCTCCAATTAGGATTCCGACACCTCCCCGCGGACCTTCAAAGGCCTCTCATTATGTCACTTTATTGAGTTATCAAGGAGGGAGATTAGTTCATACTGCCATCAAATCCTATCATACAGGCTGACGCCTTTCACTACAAACAAGCTTCATTTTGGTTCACCACAATCTTTCATACGAGTTTTGATTGCGAAGCAAATTGGACTCTATTGGAATGCGGTAACAGTTAAATTTGTGCGTTGGTACGTAATAGGACTGTAGTGAAACGCAATCCCCTGTCCTTTATTTAGTTTTAAGGGTGTTTAATGACGAGTCTTTGAAATGATGTAACTGTAACAGCAAATGTAATGCATTTAAAAAATAATAACAATGACCCTTATTAAACTTAAATTAGTTTTTCTTTATCACGTTTCTAACAATCTACTACCATACGTAATGGCTAGCTGCTACTGATAACATATTTCGAAAATATGATAAAATTGCACTGACTCTAATATGCCTTTATCAATAAATTAAAAGCCACATTTTGCTTTATAAACTGAAAGCTTTAAAGCGGATTTTATTTATTTTTAGTGCAAGTGAAGTAGCTGTTAGTATTTTTTTCGGGATAGCTAAATAACAAATGATTGGAAATATTACAGTATGTATTTTGTAAATTTGTTATACTATACGTTTTTTTATTACTCGCGAAAAAATAATGCTAAAACTTTATATTTATGTAAAACGTCGCTGTAACACGCTTCGTCTGTCCCAAGCCTAATTCGCAAAGCTCGTAGGGATTCGTCCCCAAATTTAAAACCGCGATAATGAGATGCATGATTCGATTATCTTTCTATTTTTGATTTTGACAGCGTAATTGCTATTTTGTTTTGCGAATTGTCGTTGTCGGTCGCGTCTTAATAAACCTATTCTTTGAAAATAAACCTGTCTGTGTAGATTTGCTTTATATGTCTATACGAGTTATATAATGTTGGACGACGATTTTAAATAAATAAAGATGTATTCCTACTTTCCTCTATTCCTGCTCTTCGTGGTATAATTCTATAGGTCACTTCTTGTATGCTTTAAACGAAGTTGTTAGGTGTCGTATACGTAATTATAATTTATGAGTGGTACCGAAGTCCTAAACTTTAACCATGCTTATTATATTAGGTATTATAATTTTAGTCAGAATCTTTAGTAATTGTTCATACATACCTACAATGATATTATTGTTTTATAAGTACGTGTTATGTACGTAAGTACGCAATACATGAACTGTTGTGATAATTCGTAAAAAAAACATAAAATAATATACGACATTGAACCAAGGCCTTCATTTTTGAAGTCGGTTAACCATAATACATAAGACACTGTCAAGGGTCGTCGTAATTCGTCGCGGTGCTAAAACGCAGGCGAGGAACTAAAAAACTATGGAGTCGAGTGGAACTAACATTGTTACGCTACTGTCGGTGATGGCTGAGATCTATGGAGTGGTTGGGAAGTGTTTTAGTCAAGTTTTGTGTGATGTATGTAGGGTTCCCTTTACATAAGTACTTATCTGTTATTATATAATATATAAGGATAGAATATGATTAGAATGTCTTGGAGTAATAATTGGGTTCTGAACATATTTTGGAAATTATGCTGACCGTTGCTTAGTTAAAATATTTATGGTTTCGATTTTTTACATAATACGTTAAAAGCATACGTATATACGTATTTAATATTTATGGTAGAGATACGAGTGGCTGACAAATAAAAGATTATAAATGAGTCTCTTTGCTATCTTACAATTTACAAATATAAAGTGTTTGCAACCGACTAAATTTGCGAATTGCTTTCTTAAATTTATAATTATTCGTTCACTAAAAACTTGTAACTTGAGACATTCAAAGGAAGTAAACATTACTAAAGGGAAATAGGTACATCATTATTTATTTATTAACTTGAGGTATAAAAGTTACAAGTAACAATAATTACAACCCCAACCTTGAACCAAAAAGAAACAGTCAAACTTTTACCCAAAAATATGTTACCCAAATATCAAACGCAAAAACTAAATATTTACCGAATATAGTTGTTAAACGTGTTCGTAATTAGTACAGCAATTAACTCTGCCATTATTTTTCGCGTCTACACAAAACGATTTTATCGTCGCATGTTTATTTCTAAATACGTTTGAAGGTTGGTTTTACGGTACTTTGGGTTTCAGAATATGCGTGTAATCTGATTTTTAATGGTGAAACAGCTATAATAATATAGACTTGTATTATGGAAATGAAAAATACAACATGAAAAGCGAAATGCAAGTAATTGGTAGAGTAAATAATTGAGAAAGTGTGAAATTAAGACCCTGAAATTCAGGCCTAAGTGAATTTTACTGAACACAATCAATTATAAAGACATTAGTATTCTACATAGTAAGTACATTAATTATTATACTATGTGTCTTTTTAGGTGTTCATAGCGTATCTCTTTCTATAACGAGATAAATCTAAATACTATTTAATATAGATACAAGACGTTCCAAAACATAAATAACAAGGCACAGACATCACATTGAAGCGTCTCAAATAAAATCAAATCTCTTTCAGCGATAGATATGAACTGCAGGAAAGTGAGGGTGCACCAGCCATGAATATGTATGAGCCACGAGGGGGGATGTAAATGGAAATTTCAAATAAAAACGGTTCAAATATTAACATGAGCTGGATCCATGTTTTCGCCGTTTCTCTGGGACACGTGTGATAACATAAAACTCAGCTTTTACTGATTCGCTTTTGAGTTATGGTCGTGGAATGACGGTGACGTCACGTTTTTGTAATTGCTCAGGTTCGTAATGGTGGTAATGGTTGTGTTTTGTAATTTTTGTAAATGTAGAGAGGAAATTATTGTAGAAATTGTGTTGTCATCGTCTAAATTCTAACTCAGCTTTTATTTACGTTTAATCATTGTTGATTGTTCCTTAAATATTTATATAATTCTTTGTGATTTTGTAGTAAATTCAGTGTTTGCTAATTATTTTTTAATACCTATTTCTGGGAATCAGAACTAGCTAGCCACCAAATTTTACAAGTTACACCATGAATATCTATTTAAATAACAACCTTCTGGTCTATCTATTTAAATAACTTCCTTTTGGTGTTTTTCTATAAATTTATAAAAAAAGCATTTAAACACACAGCAATACATCACACGAATCTGAAAATCTAGTACACAAGCGTGTCACGCAACGGACGTGACGTCACACCGGAAGTGACGGCGCCACGCCGAAAGCGGACACCGGACATCTTGGAGGTTAATGACTTGCGCGGACGATATCGAAAGCCTTAAGGACTTTGTCAGTTAAATACTGGGAAAGAGTATTTGTCACGCTGATATACAAGCATAAAATATAGAAATTTAAAAAATATACGCTTAAACACATGAAATTATTGTATTGTCACCGATGCTTGATAAGTGTATAAAGTTTGAATAAAATCTGTTCGTTATGAGCAGTCGTTTACGGGTGGAGTCTCCTATTATCGGCCTGCTCCTAATATCGGCCTTTTCGAGAAAATGGAATATAACTATAAATATCGATCTTAAATCATAAAAGTTTTTATGCAAAAAGAGACTCTATATACATAAGCAAAACCTCCCAAATTTTGGTGTGGGTACCTCAACTGTTGAACATTCAGTTGGCCATAGAGCACGCGCAGGTACGGATATGCGTAGTTTGGCGGCATTGCGGAGTCAAATCCCTGAGACGACGCTTTACGTTGATAAGTATTTTAATGGAATTAAACAAACCTATAGTATTTAATTTTATATATTCTTAAAGAAAAACAGTCAAATTATCGATAAAATAGTGTGTTTTTACATTTATTTGTCTTTTTAATGAAATAATTGCGGGGCCGAGATTAGGGAACTGTATTTATTGATAAATCTCAATATCAGCCGGGTGGTCGATATTGGGGTAATGCATGAAAACTTTAAATAACATTTTTAGCTATTTTATATGTTAGCAGTGACATTAATAAGGTTAGAAATGAAACAGCAGCTCCGTTTGATCACTAGATCCTAAAGTCGGCCGCCTAAAAACGATTTTTGTTAGCTACGGCCGATATAAAGCGAATCGATGCGTAATAACGGCCACCTTAGACCTTTTCTACTACCGTCGGACTTTACAATAAACAGGGCTGGTGATACAAGATGTATTTTAATTTTTGTTAATCATGCCGGCACAATCTAAAAATAATAGAGGCAGTGAATGCCGTCAAAAATCAAAATATGAGCATCAGAGACGCAATTCGAGGACCACTTTACAAGATAGACTTCATGGAAGAATAGACACAGATTGCACAGTTGGTAGATATACCGTCTTAAACCAAAATGAAGAAGATGAAATTGTTCAATGGATGATACGGATGGCTATCTGCGGTTTTCCTAGATCACGTAGCAACGTGATAGATAGCGTTAAAAAGAAGATAAAAGATCCAATCCGTTTAAAATGGAAAACCAGGGAAAAAGTGGTATTCCTTGTTTTTAAAAAGACACTCAATTCTTAATGAAAGGGCTCCAGAAGCTATTACGCTGGCCAGGGCTGTAGTTACAGAAGAAAGTGGTTTAATGACTTACAAGAACATATAAAATCAATCGGGCACGGAAGACATAATTATAACAAGATCCACGGAGAATATTTAATAGAGATGAGACGAGCTTTAGTATTTGTGCGAAGACAGGTAAAGTAATAGGGCCTAAGGTATGGAAGAACATTTATGAAGTTGCTAAGGGCAGTGAAAAAGTAACAATAACTATTTAGCTACTCATATCTGCAGCAGGAGAATCTTTGCCTCCCATGGATGATTTCCCTACATCCTTAGACCACCTAAAGTAATCGTTAATAGCACCATCCTCTTGGTTTCTTGGTTTATCAAATAGTGGGTGGATGAGAAGTGTATGTAGTATTCTATGAATATGTTGCAAATGACTAGAATGATTGGGTGATTTCTGATCACATTTCTAAGCCAATTCTTTTTCTAGTTGATGGACACAAGTCTCATTTAATCCCGTATCTTTATTTGTCTTAAGAATACTGAACTAGTTACATTACTTTTAATTTTTAAGACAATGTAACGAAAAGACCTATCATGATAGGTGAGTTAAAAAAATGATTTGTATCACAAATGATAGTAAAAAATGTTACCAGTTTTAAGTTTTATTGATCTAACTTCACCTTAGAAAAGGTATGCCGATATTAGGGCTAAAGACGGCAGATATTAGGGTGTTATCTTGCTGTTAGTGGCCGATATTGCGGGAAATCGGCACATTCGAAATAAAAATTCTATATTTAATAAAGTAACAATGGATTCGTAATTTTGCAAATGTTGTAATGGAGTTTCAATATCTATCTACCTAAAAAAGGCACTGTAAGAAAGAAAAAGCTATTAATGTAAAAATTACATCCAGTCAAAGTTCAAAAAAAGTTGACATGGCCGATAATTGGTGCCACCACCCTACAAAGATACAGGTGAAACTAATAAAAGCTGTTAAAATGCAGTACTTTATGTAATACTTACATAATACATTATTACAAAATAACATTAGGTATTTAGTTTGCGTATTCATGAGATAAAGACTATTTTTATATTCGGCAACAACACTTAACAAAAAAAGCTAATAAAAAGTAATAACTTAGTTCTAAAAATAAGTCATATATTTCATCAACCTATATTTTAATAAAATAAAATAACTAAGAAAATGTTCCGTACGAGCCTGTATGAAACTTTATCTGAAACAATTCTTCAATTAAAGCCTCATAATATTCCCTCATTTTCCCTCCGTCAAATAAGTGTTTTCGCCTTATCTGTACCGCAAGTCAACAACTAGACAATCCCAACTTCGATATCTACGTGAAATTATTTCACAAACTTTACCTAACCAACGACCCTCCATATAAAATGAAAAACAAACAATAATCAACCCTAACTACGAGTAATACGAATCAAACTCCAACGCTCCCAGTTTCAGAACACGTGATTAGTGACAAGCTGGATAGCGGGAATCATTTGCGAAGTGAAAAGGACAGGTGACATGATATTATGCAAATTTGATAAGTGCAAGCGAGACAGCAATGAAATCGTCGCTTCGTACAGACTCCAATGAAATATTACACGTTGAGTACCGAAAATTAATTATTTTGAATCTGTGGCGTTATTTGGCGGGTTTTTACGGATTCAGGGGATTTATGACTTTGTTCTTGTGAAAGATTTGACTTATGACTTAAGATGGAAGCGGGACTGCTGAATTGTTAATGTATTGTTTGTTATCTTTGAATTTTTAATTTGATTTCGTGTCAATTTTTCTTTAACTTTGATGATGAGATTCTAGTAAATAGATAGTATTTTATCTCTTATCTAGGTATAACATAGATATATATCAATAACAGTTTACTTCAATGGTGTCCTTTGCATCCCAAAGTAAAACAGCTAAAAAATAGTGTAGGTACCTACGAAATTTGCAAAAACGCTAACTTAAACTACCATATTTTATCCATACATTTTCATTTTCCAATCAAACCATACCCATCGACACCCGAAACCAAAACACAAATAAACTATGCACCCAATAATTCTAAGATCAAAACACACTTTGATCACTGGCTCATACAAAAAGCGGCCGCCATGGCGGGTGTCAAACGTAAAATATTCCAACCTTTGATCCTGGAATGTGATCCCAGATCCCAGGCCAATCCGAATTGCAGCCAATCACCGACAAGTTTGATTGCTCCAGGGATTGTTAATTACTAAATGACCTTTAGACGGGGTCTATACCAATTTGCGACCAAAGTAGTTGGAGAATTTAAATTACTGGATACAGTCTGAAGTGTGAGCGATATTTTTGGTCAAAAATTCAATCAGAATTAGTTTGAAACTAAGCTTATATTTTGATACATTATGAAATTAGATACATTAGAAAAGATCCTAATTAAAATTATAATCCCATGTACTATTACTTGTTTACATACATGGGTTTATCATTTTATAACCAGTATTCATTTTGTGTGTGGTGTTAAATAAACTTCTTTATTTCTTACTTTATCCGCATGGTTACTATTTTATCATATAACGTATTAATTACAGATTATTTGTACTAAATACAATAATAGTCATACATTTATTTTAATACAGATTTATACGCAAAAAATCGCAAACAAAACCTCGGAGCCAGAAATAGACCGCTGAAAAGAAACATGCCAACCCGTACATTGTTTATATCACCTTCGATTTGTTTTCAAAACAAAACGCACATTTATCACTCAGGCTAGATAACTGCAGAAAAAAATTACTCTTAATTATCGTTAACAAGTAAAAACAGGCGTGTCACGTAATTAAGTTAATTAACATATTCAATGTTAAAATAACAGTCGATACATAAATTAAAGATGTCACTGTATCGAGACAGACAGACAGACAGACAGCTGATTCGATCAATCCTTCTGGAAATACCTGTTCGCGATCTAAGTGCAACGGTAAAATGCATCTTATGTGAACGTTTCAAGGTTTAAATTCAGGTGTACGATTGTTATGTACGATTCAATAAATTCCTAAGACAGGAGCGATTGTTTTCGCATTAAAAAAGTTCAGACATTGTCTACGGACGCGCTGTATTTTTTGGTTTTATGGAACATGGTATGAAATCGGTTTATGTTCGCTTATTTAACCTTTATGTTTTCCTTATGGCGATGTCATTTGAGATAATGTATTCAGAAGCGTTACGTTTTGCGATTATTCGTTATAATATGTAGTTCTTTTCTGAATGTTTCCCGTAAATAAACTTAGTGACTATGAATGTAAAAATGCGTTTAGAAGAAAATAATTGTATCTAAAAATGAGGTAATGAAATAGAATCTCTACTGGTACTTGTTCTCAATCAAAGGCTTTTTTAGGGTTCCGTAGCCAAAATGGCAAAAACGGAACCCTTATAGTTTCGTCATGTCCGTCTGTCCGTCTGTCCGTCTGTCCGTCTGTCACAGCCGATTTACTCGGAAACTATAAGTACTACAGTGATGAAATTTGATGGGAATATGTGTTGTATGAACCGCTACAAAAATATGACACTAAATAGTAAAAAAAAGAATTGGGGGTGGGGCCCCCCATACATGTAACTGAGGGATGAAATTTTTTTTTTCGATGTACATACCCGTGTGGGGTATCAATGGAAAGGTCTTTTAAAATGATATAAAGTTTTCTAAAAAACATTTTTCTTAAAGTGAACGGTTTTTGAGATATCAGCTCTCAAAGTCGTAAAAAGTATGTCCCCCCCCCTCTATTTTTATAACTACGGGGTATAAAATTCTAAAAAAAATAGAGGTGATGCATGCTAATTAACTCTTTCAACGATTTTTGGTTTGATCAAAGTATCTCTTATAGTTTTTGAGATAGGTTGATTTAACTGTAATTTATTATATTTGCTGCTACGGAACCCTTTGTGCGCGAGCCCGACTCGCACTTGGCCGGTTTTATTTATAATGCGTATTGATTCAAAAGTAATTGTTAGATAGTGGATATAAAATAATTTTTTCTCTACAAATTTTATCTAGTACCTAATAATCTCCTATAGTGACTGCTCTAATATTTTATTTATTGGAAATACATACGAGACATGCAACAACATTATTGTATAGGAAAATTTAATGCTTGGAAAGTCTATACATATTTTGTTAACTCTATGTTTTGTGATACCAAGTACGTAGCTTTATCAAGACCTTAAAGCCAAATCAACTTACCTTGTAAGGTAAGAATTCAAGGGCTTGTTAAATTATTTGAAATACTATTACTTTAAATAATTACTAGAAACCTTGAACAATTTTATAAAAATCACATTAAAGTGATGAAATTCAATCACTACATACATCTTGTATAGAACTAAAGACTTCGTTAAGGAAATAAAAGGCAAATACCTTACACGAATGTCATCCGAAATCTGAAACAAAAGGAATTAACACGGGCCACTACTTAGCTAACTGAGATCTCCTTTTTAGGCGAGTGTGAAGTAGAGAACTAATTAAGCGCAACAAGCGCTTGCGCAGCGTTAATCACAACCCCCCTCGCTACCTGGGGGGTAACAGCGAGTTGCTTTTAGCGCTTGTGTCGCTGTAATCTCCGGAATTCCAATATATTCCGTTTAATTAACTAATTATACGTGTGATTTATTTCGATTGTTTGTGGTGTTGATTTGGTAATTAGATACTGAAATATAGCAGTGTGATAGAGACACATTAATTGTTCAAATGTAGATAATAAAGTGTTCAAGGCAAAATACGGTAGATAGAATTTCTGAAGCCTTATACATAAAACTGTCTTCAATATGGATCCAAAAACTAAAGAATGAATGAGCCTATAAGGAAAACAATTTCAACAATAAAATTTTCTTTGCTATTAATAAGCATTTATATCTGGAAACAGTAAAGTTGAAAAACCTCAATGCTATATTAAAATAAGAATTCGACCATAAACTATATCTGGGAGATGTGAAGAATTCAATTTAATTTCCTGATAGTTTCATACCAAACGGACATATTCGCAACGTTCTCAGAAGCTGTTGCTATTAAAATTCGCCCATAAAATTCTCACTCGCACAACGGAATTTGAGGTAAAAAACCTTCCTACGTGACAAATTAATCGTCTCTACTCCGATAATTAACAGTTAATCCGGTAACACGTTAACAAAACTGAAAATAAATGAAAAAACGAAACAATACGATAGCACGGCTGTATTACTTCATTCCGCGCGCTTCGGCGAACAAAAACGAATGCGGTGCAATGCGGTCAACGGTAGCGAAATAATAAGATCGCACACCAAAATAAATAAGCCGAAACAAAAGGGAGGCTCAAATAAGGCCAAAAGGTTTGAGAGTGACGCGGTGTGGGCCGTGCTCATTGTCTTCTAAACTGTGGCGAGCGGGAACTAGTGGAGGAGGCAAGAACGATTCATATGTTTCAAATAATAACATTTTATATTTGAAAATTGTATCCTTAAGCAGTCTTTGAGGATAAACACTTCCTGGTTGTAGTAACCTGCAATTATTTAACCAAAAGTTTGTGCATCTTGAATCTTTTATTCGATTTCAGGGTCACTTTACATTAAATGTTTAAATTTTCCTTATAAAGTTCCATTGTTTGTCCGCTCTGTAACAAAAACCTTAATTATCAACAATTAAAAGTACAACATTCTCCACTTATCTTATTATATAACAATATAAAGAAGTAATTAAAGCATTAGAAATAATAGCACCGCGATAATAACATTAACAAAACATTTAAATGGCTATGCGTGACACTAAGGTACTTAACCATTTAAGGGACCGCTTTACAACCAACAGACCTCCTAGCAACCGATATGAATGATAATGATGATTTCATTGATCACTCCGCTCTAGAAAGGATAATTGATCATATCAAACGCATTGGTAGTCAATGGGTTGGTTGAGCGGAATACGAATGCTGTTGAGAGAGATCTTGGTTGGTTGGCAAAACAAATTAGTCATCTTATGGTAGTAAATTACCTAAGTTATTAATATGGTACGGATGCACAAAACACATACGACTTAGTTGTGATGACCACCTTGAGATGTTTTTTATATTATATAAATTATATGGGGAAGGAACTGTCATCTTTAATACAGGTTACCTTCTCGGTAACCTAGCAAAGATGCCAGTCTCGAACCGTTGATTGATATATACCTATCATTAAACAAATGTACAACACCTGATGTATTTAGCTCTAAGGTTAGGTTAAGTTTGATTGAATAAACGAATTTGAATTTGAATAAACGAATTTGAATTCGAATTTGACATTAGTTACTCATGGTGATAAATCATATTATAATCACTTAGTTTTTCGATGATGTTAAAATAGAATGATAAACAGCTTTACATCATGCCTTCAGAATCTCCAGATTCTACAACTTTCTAAGAATTTTGGTACAACTATAAATATCCCATATTTCCTGGAAAGTTATAATGTTATGTTTCATGGTCTGATTAAAATAGCTCATGTTATATGTAAATCAGTTCCGTACCAAACTATAGAATTAAAAATCTCATCCACAATTCGTACTCCATGTATCGCAGGATTCCGAAAGAAAAAAGTCTTGCAATGGAATCGAAGCCTTGCTTCCGACGTACTGTGCGGCATGACTCTTATTGCCCAGCAATTAGAGCGAGAATCCATCAGCCGCCGCTAATTAAGCCTGTCATACTGGCCATTGATAAGTTGACAGTAAGTCCAGTTTTTAGAATTACAAAATAAGTTTAGTCATTGCTTACTTACCAGTCCACTGATACGTTCTGAATTGGCGTTTACGAAATTCCAATGTCTGCTAAATTGGAAGAGAAAAAGCGAGTGGCAAGTGAAGAAATTCCTTTTTTCCAACCTTATTTTACCTATCTTTTAAAATCTCTCAACGTTGGCAATTCGAAACGTATTGCCAACTTTGTTACTCATTTTTATTAAATAAGAGTCAACTTGCTTTATTGTGATTTGTTAGACATTTAAATTTAACTGCTTAGTGCTCTTATTACCACACTTTTACACCCATACTTTCAAACTGAGCTGTTTTCTTGTCTGTAAAATAAAAATCATCATCGCAAATTTTAGAATCCCTCTACACATCATAACATCCATATAGTCTCGACACCGATAGCTCAACTAGTCTTAACATTATATACCAGGTACATATAAGCACATAAACCCGTCTAAGTCTGTCGGTACAGTCAAGTACAGTCGAGATATTTGAGGTACAGCCGAGTTTCAAACACGAATGTCGGTTTTACATTACAATTGTCGCGCCAACCTGCGACGGAATATGATAAATCAGTACGTGGATGTACAGTCAGTGAAAAAATACTTTATAATATTTATTAACATTTAACTGGTCATATTTGTCTGAATTAATATTTAAAACAGACTCTTCCATGATAAGGCACAATTTTTAAACTTTATTTGTTTTTATAAATATATTTTTATTTTCATATCGAGTTTGAATGTATGTATGGAATAATTTATTTCACATTTATACTGGCATAATTTACAACGTGTTGACTACTTCAAATATGTGTGCATTTAATTTGAACAATTACTTCCTGAACAAATCATCATCCTATCTAGAATATTATATTTGCTTCTTTATCGAGCCTAGAGAGTAGAGAGTTCTATCTCATTTTTTTTGTGTCAAATAAAATTAAATAATAAAATAATTTGCGCACTTCTCTCCGCGACAGTACAAAGCATAGATTTACAAGCTCACTGCGGCTCATATCCACGGGTATTTACAGACGAACGAACGATTATCTGAGACTGCATGTCCTTACAAGTACAGGTCGCCGGTTCAATCCTATTATTTCATTATACCCACTGTCAATATGACGCCAACACGATCTTATTATATCGGAAATGAGATCTTTATTGGTGTAAAGAAATAGCTATTTTTTCCTTGCTAAAATTTGCATAGTTACTCAACCTTTTGACAGTTTTCTACGAATACTGTCTAAGAATTTTGCACTACAGAGTTATGATATTATATAGATCCGATCCACCCTGGCTTCGCCTGTGGTACATGTTTACGTTTCCTCTCCATAAGAACAATCCTCGTACTTCAAGGAATATAATAAAAAAATAATTAACGAAATCGGTCCTGCCATTCTCCACATTTGCGCTTAGCATCACATTTCTTTATAGATAAACTAGCGACCCGCCCCGGCTTCGCACGGGTGCAATGCTGATACTAAATACACTAGTACAGAAAAACTGTGAACGTTGTACATATATAAAAACATAGCGGCCCGCTCCGGCTTCGCACGTGTATAAAATAGATACCCGCAAACGCTACGTCCCGCAATTTTTAAATCTGTAATATCTTCGAAAATATTCACTTAAGTCATACGGTGTAAAGGGCCATATAGATCTATATTAAATGAACAATGT
>CAJQZM010031978.1:0-11101 GCA_907164665.1 Colias nastes | reverse complement strand
TGCCGTAACAACGCGAAACGGGTTTCATTTTTATATATATAGAAAAGATGTAGATACCAATAAAACCGAAAGAGTAGAATAGCTCTGGCAGGATCACAGGTGGCCTAGAGATCAAAGACGAAGTAATGGCGAAAGACGCGGGTTTGAATCAGGAATCGTGATCGAATTTTTTCTATTTAAAAATTTCCCATTTTACAAAAAAATTTGAATGCTATAAAAAAATTATTAAATACAAAATTCAATCTTCAATGGACACTCGCACACACAATATGACGTCAAAATGAGATGGCATGATTCAACTATCGTGAGCAAGAGACAACTGAAGTAGAATGTGGCTTATTAGCCACAAATACTGCTAATAACCTATCTACACCTTTCTACTTATAATATCATGTATAGCAAGATTTCTTATTCAATAATTTCATAATGATAAGAGATAGAAACAGGTGTTAAATGAAAAGGTGTTAGGTATATATAACTCAACTTTAATAACTTTTCCATAAAGGAGAATGGGCATTTTACTATGGATGTTGGGCCTGAACACTTGAGTTGGACCAATACACATGAGATATTGTTTTTATAATAGATCATAACACATACATAACGGGAAAAATATATATAAAAAAATAATCAACCGGGTTTTTGTACAGTCACATCAAGTTTTATTTCTTTGTGTATAATATTTTTTGCAATTAATAACTGTTATAAGACAATGACAATATCTATTATCTTTATGTTACTCCAATTCACTTTCACTTACAAAGACGTACTAATCTTAAGCCTTCTAATAACCGAAATACACTAATATTATGTTTTGTAACAGGTACCTATACCGTGTTTATTATAATTCAACGTAGTTAGACGTTCTTTGTGGTTAAACTCAGTCACTCCAGTGACATTTAGGTTTATATTTACTTCACTCGAATTAAAAACACCGTTATTGTGCGCAAAATAATAGCCAAATAAATAAAACTTTTTGCCTTGACTGTATAAGAACCCGGTTGATTTATTTTTTTCGTTAGGTATGTGTAATGATCTATCACAAAAACAATATTTCGTGTGTATTGGTCTTAACCCAAGTTTCAGGCCCAATTTGACGCGTCCTCCTTTTTCATTTAACTCGATACATATTATATAATAATTACATATTTAATTACATATATATTCCATATATTCATTATTGTAAAGACACAGACTTCAGTACTCTAACCATTGTAAAAATATATATTGCAAATAATGTAAAAAAGTGCCTTTCATTGTTATTCTATTGGCAGATCTCAAATTCCAAAAAATAAAAAATATAATTTATTTTATGTTTTTTTTGTAATAACGAAACTTAGGTAATTTTTACTAGCTGTCAAATGTTTCTTCAAAGTCATGGACTTAATAAATAATATATATAAAAAAAGAATATGTGTACATAGTCTATGGTTTACTTCTGCTAATGCTGTCTCTTTCGCTATCAACTTATTTAACAAAAGAAGGAGTGAGACGAAACATCGATTTGTTAATATCAATAATATTATAAGTAAAAAGTTGTAGATAGGTTAAAAGCGCTCCGGAAACGGCGACAAAATGTTAAACGACGAAATGTGGCTAATTAGCCGTATTTTCCTTCAGTTATCTCTCGCTCTCGATAGTTGAATCATGCCATCTCACTTTGACGTCTAATCGTGTGTGCGTTAGTGTGCTGTTTTAAAGATCGAATGTTGTGTTGGTAACATATCTACACCTTTTTACTTAGAATATCATTGATTATTATTACAAATTGTACCTAAATTGTAATTGTGAAAAATAAAAAAAATATATAATTTAAGAGCTTGCCAAGCAAAGTACCATTTTTTCATTATAAAGTGTATCTTGATTTACGGCGAATATGCTGGCATTATTAAATAAATTTATATTATTTTTAAATGTCTCTTTTTTTAAATCCTTACTTGCCTATACAGGGTGTCCCACTATTGGTATACTAAGCGCGAAGGGACTTGTAGTTATGCATACATTGATCACGTAAAAAATGCAAACAACAAAATTGCATCAAAAATTTTTCCTGAAAATCCATGTTTTCTTCTCTAGCTTCGCGCAGCCGGCATATACCACTTCGCTTATGTGAGCATTTTATCAATGAAAACATAATCTTAAAAGATAGCTACATGCCGATGGCAAAGTTGGGCGGGTTGCTTGTTATGGGTGTACACATATATGTGTGTGCGCCTATAAGTGAAGTTAAAGAAAATCGAATATAAATCAGTTGGTTACATCCAAAAATACAGGTGAAGCTAATGAACGCGTTTTCATTAAAGTTATGTTCATAAAAACCGCATCAAAATCCGTTGCGTAGTTTTAAACATCAGCACGACAAGACAGAAATCGGAAGCGACTATTTTATACCTGTGTTTATACCATGTAGTGATACTATGTAGATGTAGAATTAAAATGGAATAAAACCAAAGACAATAGAATGAACGTCATTCTCACTACATAAAAAAGCAATAATTCAAATTTTATATTGTGTATTGAACACTACAGTATAAATGCCTGTATTTTTTAAAGCTCTGAATTTCATTGAAATGTCTAAACGTCTTACCTATTGTTAAATTTTAAGTAAATATTATTTTAATATCGTTTACACACCACGTACCTGTATGTTATATTATGTTCTATCTATTTACATATAATAAAATCGCAAGAAAGTCAAAACTGTACATTGAATATTTTTTTAAAGATTAACTACTTGGGGCGTAAATCTCACGTCGCTTTCGAAGCCAAAAATTAAGTTTTTTGAATTTTTGTCTGTTTGTCTGCATCTATGCCCGGGCTCATGGACGTATAAAAAAAGACGGACGGTATATCGCATAAACATTGAGTGAAGCCTAGTAATGGCGGCGAAACATCCATGTGTGTGTGCCATGTTGCCATGGCAACAGCTGTCCTGATGACAATGGCGGCTGTATTTTTTTCTATAAATTTTGCCGTAATAATTTTGTCATTAAAACATAAAAGAAATAACTTGCTTCCCTGTGGAATGTAATCCCTTGTGTTTTGTTATTTAAAATTGTACTGTTGCGACACCATTTAACCACGCAAGACGGCATTTTAAATATTTTTTGTGAAACAGTGACGCAGTTAATCAGTCGGTAGTTCACGACGTAATGGCGGCCGACTAGCTTACTATGGTGAGAGTGTGTGCGTGTTTATTGTCTTTACACGATCGCTAGCTTACTATGGTGGCTTCACGTTGTTTGTTCGTAATACGGTGTCCGTCTTTTTTTATACGTCCATGCCCGGGCTAAACTCAAAAAGTACTGCATGGATTTACTTAAAATTTGGTACAGAGATAGCTTGAGAGGTTTATCCCAGAAATCCCACGGGAACGGGAACTATGCGGGTTTTTCTTTGACTACGCGGGCGAAGCCGCTGGCGGAAAGCTAGTATACATAAAATACGTTAAGCATTTATAAATATCTATTATAATTTATTAACCTACTGTTTAAACAATTTTGAATCGAATTAATGTTTCGAAGGCTACTTACCAGGGGCGTATCTATCTACCGCTGTAAAGAGCGTATTCATTATATGGGGCCCCAAACGTGTTGTGTGTGTCTCTATTATCTATACTAGTTATGTGACAACCCTACGCTATATGTAATGTGAAGCGCTGACGGTGTGCTTTCGTTCGTGAGAACGTTTTATTCCTTTAAATTATAATATTAGAATCAAAACATATTGTGAAGCATCGTGCTCATGATAACACGTACATTGTAATTTTACTTTTTAATTAAAATCATTTAAAATATATGATTTTTTTTATTAATTCACTGGAAAGTGAATTTAACTGGCGCAGTCGGTAGGATACTCGGGTCGCCCGCGGGAAGATATCCGAAATGAATATCGGTTCCGAGGCCCCGCGCGGCCGACCGGTTTTTTTAAAAACCCAAGCGAGTATCCAGAACATCAGCAGTATTCAGCCATCGATACAGAAACCATGTCAATGTGAGTTGCACAGAATTATTTTATTGTGTTGCTTTCCTATATTATATTCCTATATTAATTTTAGAATAAACCTTCACGATTTTCCATCCTAGGAAATCCCGGGGTACCGAGGCTGTTAATACCCAACAGTCCTCGAGAAATAGTTTAGTTGATAGTATTAGAAGTATTGATAGTTTTAATATGTCGTTTGACACGGAAGAAATTTTTAAATGCTTAAGGGTGGTCCCAGATTTTGATGGTAACCCCCATGTATTAACAAAATTCATTAAAATATGCGACCAATTAGTTATTATAACCGTACATTATTACTATATAAAATTAGGGTTCAACATTTAAACGAAAAATTGGATAAGGCATCGTCCTTGTTAGAAGCTTTAAAACCAGTGTAAAACGTAGATTGATAAATGGTTTAGGTTCTATACAGAATTAGCGCAATTCCTAGACTCCTTAGACGATAATTATAATGATTTACTTTTAGTAATAAGAAATATAGAGGATAGTTTAGCTTTTATGCGTACATCGCGAGCGCACCATGTTATGTTAGGGATAGATATATTAAGTATTATATTAGTTACTTTACGTTCCTTTTACGATTCAGAACAAATTATTAATGTAGATCTCCGCGAATAATTCGCACTGGATCATACTTTAGTAAAAATAGGATAGTAATTATATTAAGATTCCCCATTATAACTCCTCACACTTTAATCGTACAAATCATATCATCATACCTCCCTATCCCTATATAGCAACCAATAAAGATATTTATGTGCACATAGAGGCTGAATGCCCGAAGTTCAATCGAAGAGCAATCGGTTTCTATGTGAAGAGACCCTAAATCATCATACAAGAAGTTCACCCGACTGTATTGCAAACCTCATCACCACGCAAGAGATATCCAGCGACTGTGAATCCACCTGCCTAACATTAACTAAGCCAGCAATGGAGAAATTGGACGACAGTCACTACATCATTATTTTTCCTCATCTCACAAAGGTTAACCCTTAATAAGGCACGAGCCTGTGTAAGAGATAGTTAAAAACTGACTTACGATTTAGTGTAAGTTTATGCTGTAGATTCCAAAAAATATATTCAAAAGTGGTGGGGGGTGGGGGAAATAGGGTATTTTTACGTGGGAAATTATTTCCCTTTGCCCGATTATGCTAGTGCATTGAGTTTCTATGTGGGAAAATAATTCCCCTTGCCTGTTTAGGCTACACACTTTTACCACATTTTGGTTGTTATTCACATACTAGCACTTGATCCCGGTTATGCCTCTTCTCAAAATTAATTTTTATAATTTAGGAATTGCTATTATATTATGTAAGTATACGAAATGAAAATAAATAACACAAATATGCTGTCATTGTTTGTTTATTAAGTTATTATTAAAGTAAAAGAAATTTTCAGTTATTCCTGTGGTGGAGCCGTGTTTACAGTTGCCGTCTGGTAATACGCATCATCATCGGAGTCAAGATCAGATAAATCTGATAGATTGTCTACAATGCTTTGTAACTGCTTGGTGCTTGTAATCTTTTTATTCTTACTCATTTTTATTCTTCCTATAAATGAATATAAAATACAATTACATACAAAAAAACATAAGACTTTTTATATATATATCGGTTAAAAACTACTTTACGCTAACGGGCTAAGGGAATTATATTCCCACATAGTAAATTGAACAATTTCATGTGTTAATGACTATATTTAGATACAAAACAATGTATAATTACGAAAGGATAGTTTCTTTATATAAAACAAAAACATTTATCTACTTACGGGATTTTTTTCTATAGAATTTTTTACTTTTTCTCTGAAATTGTATAAAACAACCGTCTCTCGCTCACTAAAACATCAAGACTTCACTTTGACGTTGATATTTCGTAGGATTTGACAGTACCATCGTAAGTGTTGCCAGTAGAAAAACTAAAAAAGGTTCCTTAGAATAGTAATGCGTGGTTGCATTCATCATATCGTTTTT
The DNA here is from genome assembly GCA_907164665.1 of Colias nastes. Lineage (NCBI taxonomy): Eukaryota > Metazoa > Arthropoda > Insecta > Lepidoptera > Pieridae > Colias > Colias nastes. The sequence goes on along the minus strand of CAJQZM010031978.1, from coordinate 5,124 downwards.
AGATATGGAATAAAAAATATTTTTCGAAAAAAGAACCATGTGGGAAATAATATCCCTTTGCCTTATTAAGGGTTAAATTATCCTGCAAGCGTAAGGAATACCTTCATCTCCAAGGCAGTTTCATAGCAACGTTACCTACAAACTGCTCTCTACGTACTGACGACCTCACTATTACAAATATTAATAATGAAATTAAAGATACACCTACAAAAATTTTAATTGCACCAATCAGTAATATTCCGACGAGAACGCTAAAAACCTTGGGACTGCACTCCATCTACCATACGACAATACCACTTTACATCTTTAGCTACTGAGCGCAGCGGCCACTTCAATGTTCCTGTGCTATCGTCGCTACAAATCAAAGAAAATGAATATTCAGAAAACACAGAAAACATCAGCCCCAGAAGTTGATCCTGCCGCAACATTTTCACTCAATGTCCTAAAATAGTTGCGGATCTGCGGGGGGAGGAGTTATGTGACAACCCTACGCTATATGTAATGTGAAGCGCTGACGGTGTGCTTTCGTTCTTGAGAACGTTTTATTCCTTTAAATTATAATATTAGAATCAAAACATATTGTGAAGCATCGTGCTCATGATAACACGTACATTGTAATTTTACTTTTTAATTAAAATCATTTAAAATATATGATTTTTTTTATTAATTCACTGGAAAGTGAATTTAACTTACTATTAAATATTATCAAGAAGCTTATATCTAATACACTGGAGATTGCACTATGACCATTAACTTGTCACAAGAAAATATAACCTTGAATGACGTTAGTGTTGTTTTTTGTCTCTTTCTGTGGGTGACCACACTGGTTTGTATATTCAGGATTTTTCGAAACAGAAAAAACTAAAAATCATGGTCTATAAATAATAACGACATATATTTTTAACAGTATTTTTATAATAATTACTGGTCAACTTACAAGAATTATCACCTTTATACGACATACAATTTTAATTGGTAGAGAATGATAGTTTTAAATAACGCTTGATAACTTTTGGCTACAAAGCTTGGATATTAACCGATATACATCATTAACATCCTTTGTAAATAGAGGAAAGTTGTGTTTTGCATCAGATGCTGTTTACCAAATTGTAAGTTACTCAGATCTTCTTTTTAAACGCGTTGCTTCGACGGGTCAACTTCAAGCCAAAAACATCAAATAAAAACTGTTTATAGCAGTATTTTTTTTCTGGGTCGTAATCCTCAGTAATTTTACCCTTGATAGGCACATATATTTCTTTTTACTTCATTTTTTGGAAAGCTGAAATACGTAAAACAAAAAAATATTAGGTTAAAAAGTATAAATTTCAATGTAAAAAAGAACAAACCACAATATGTGAGTGCAATACCGATGTCGTGTCGTTGTTTCATTACTAGTATAAAAAATTTTAAAATGGTGTTCTAAATGTTCATCATAATATTGTTTAGCAATATATTATCGTCGCTATCCGTAAAAACCCATCATCATGGTTACCTTACTTGTTAAATTTGTTTGTTGAAAACTTGTTGAAAAATGATGAAAGTATTAGGAAAAGAACTTATTTAACATGATTGCTTAGTAAAATGATGATAAATTTGACGATTTTTGCCATTAAAATGATTCTAAACAAGTAAATGCATGAGTATTGAGGAATATTGTAAATAACGTAAATATACACTTGCCTGTGAAATTATAGGCCAGAATTTGGTGTCCAAAAACTTCTGCAATTTTTCACAATGCAATACATTATTTATATTCGGAAAATATTTATTAAATACGCAACAATATTAACTTAAATATTCGAAGCGACGCAATTTTTTTGACACTTATGCCATATTGTCAAAGTGAGAGTTGCTACAATTTTATTATGGTAACTACCCATAATCAGGGAGTATCGCTTTTTAATAATTGGTTCAGATACTTATTTTATTTAGCATAAATAATAATTGTCTCATCCAACAATGCTTCTGAATGACGTTGTTGGCAATTTATCAACAAACTCATGTACAAAAACTAACCTTTTGCACAGAATATTACAGCATACATAGTAGCCTTGGGAAAACTTCGTATTAACAGTGGCAATACCAAGTTAGGTGTGAAAGTGATAAAACACAACAATTTTCTTGTTACACGTCAAATGTTCATACCGAAATCTCCAGTGTATATGATATAAGCTTCTTGAATATTATGGATCTGAAGGGTTTGTTTGTTTGGTTGAACAACCAAACTTTAGGAACTACGGGTCCGTATTGAAAAAATCTTTCAGTGTGAGATAGCCCGTTTTTCCTGACAGGTATATAAGCTATATAATATCATCACACTAATACCAATAGGAGCGGAACAATGCAAGTAAAACTGCGGGGCACAGCTTGTTATGAATTAAAACTGACGTATATAAGAAGATAAACAAATATTACGATATTTAAGATGTCTTTATATATCTTATGGGGCCCCACAATTTTTTTTATATAGGGCCCCTGCAAGTCACGCTACGCCACTGTTACTTACTACGTAAATTTCACTGAATTCGTTTCAGGAAAAACATTATTTTATTATAAATAAGATAATCATACTAATATTAAAATCGCGAAAGTTTGTAAGTAGGTATGGATGGATATCCACCCATACATGGATGTATGGATGTTTGTTACTCTTTCACGTAAAAATTACGAATTTGGATGAAATTTTACAGGAATATACGTTTTACATCTGATAACATAATATGAGATATAGGTAGACTCCCTTTTAGCAATAAGCAAAGTCTAGGAAACGCTACAGCAAAGGAAAACACGCTGGTTCAAATTATATGTACCGCATAACGATAATTTTTCATATTCTTAAAAAATCATTCGTCAATAGTTACCTACCAATAAAAAATTGATATAATATCAAATAACCGATTTTTACTAAATGCATATGCATACACTGTACACATACCAAAATAGTAATTTTTTACAATTTTTGTCTGTTTGTTCCGGCTAATCTCAGGAACGGCTGGGCGAATTTTGACGGGACTTTCACCGACAGATAACTGTTGTTGTAAGGAGAAACTAAGGTTATTTTTTATACCGTGATCAGTGATTCAAGAGGAAGGTTTTAATATATAATTTATTATGTTTTCGACAAAGCGGGCGAAGCCGCGGGCGGAAAGCTAGTAAATTATAAATATAAAAACACACTAGTTATACATGAATTATGGAAGATATAATACAATTTTCTTTATTTAGGATTACAAACAGCATTTTTAAAGAATAGAAAGCATTTGAATTTGAACCTAAATATCAAAATCACTAGGACAGTATTTCTTAAAATAGTATCTATATAACTTAGGTAATCTAGATACAGGTGTACCTGCGCAACCAACATCATTATCCACGGATGATACATACATAATTATTTTTAAGCGTGCAACAAATGCAATGAAACTTTACAAGAACTTAAAATAATATATCTTATCTGTATGTTTCTTGCCGGTTCTTCTCCATAGATACTGCTTTCCGAATCGGTGGTAAATGTTAAAACTGTTAGGACGATTCAAAAGTGCTTCTAGAAGTCTAATTGAAAAAATAAATGTTTGAGTTTGAGTTTATGTAACTGAATTCGTATATACGTATATATAGAATAAAATAAAGGCGGAAGGAATATCAGGGTCCCGTTTTTCCCTTTGGGTAGCTCATGGGGTAGGTACGGAACCCTTAAAAAATGAAGTAAAGTGAAATAATATTTGTATACGTAACTAGTATATTATTATTAGGTAGTCTGTTATAATATTATTACTTTTCTTATATATGTACTAGATAATATCATAAAAGCGAAAGTTTAATCTTTCTAAATCAATATGTACCTACAAGTTTAGAAATTTTAAAAACTTTTTTTACTGATTTATTCGCGATTTAAAATACCATGGAATATGGATGTACTTAAGTCATCAACTCGGTACCTACAATCACAACAATATCACACGAAAAGTACCTACTGAACGATTTTTGATAAAACTTACTAGTTTTGTAACTAACTTCCCAAAATTGATTTAAATATATAATTTATAGTAATATAATATAAGCATAAATTTTTTCGGGTAGTTTTTTTTGCGGGACATATTTAGTAGGTAGGTAGTTTAATACCTAGGTAGGTATTCATTTTTTTATGATGGACAAACATACAAAAATGGGTAGGAGTTAGATGGATATTATGAACGTGAATAGGTATTATGGATAGCTGTCGAAAAATATTTGCTACCTACCTACTCTTTAACGCAAAAACGACTGGTCCGATTTGAATAAGATTTGTAACAGATAGATTAGGTATTTAGTTTGAAAAATATAGGGTAGGTTTATGTAGCACTTATATTCTATAGCTGGGGTATATTACCTTCTAGTTACTACGTGAGAAAAACTGCGGGATAAAGCTAGTCTATACTATACGTTGTTCGTTGTTCACTCACTAACAATAACGGATGAATCGATTTGATTAAAATTTCTAGTACCTAGTAATCTATACTTATAATAAATCTGTAGAGAGGCCAATTCTGTACATAAAATATATTTAAAAAAAAACTATGAAGGGGTGATAAGGGATCGCTACTGATGCCAAAAATGCAATCAGTAAAATTTTTGTCTGTCTGTCTGTCTGTCTGTCTGTCTGTATATTCGTTATAGAAACAAAAACTACACGACGGATTTTAACGAAATTTGGCACAATTATTCTTCATACTCCTGGGCAGGTTATAGTATACTTTTTATTACGCTACGATCAATATGAGCAGAGCAGTGAAGGGAAATATTGGGAAAACGGGAGAAGTTACTCCATTTTTTAAGCTTCCGTCGCATGTGCAGCCTTAATGGTTAAAGCTACATAGAAATCATGTACGAAACAAATGTTCTTAAATTATTATTATTATTATATAAAAATAAATTCCTAGACAGCATATGTCTATCTTTTAAAATTGACTCACAATAACACGTGAAACTTCAATAGCTTAGCAATTCGGAGCTTTCTGATTATATCTGTCTACTCTTACGTTTACAACACTCTCACTCATCCCTAATTAAAAAAAGTTAACATTATTACCTATTCAATAAAAAAAAAATCATGTAAATCGGTGTAGAAACACCAAAGTTATACAT
>CAJQZM010031977.1:0-13614 GCA_907164665.1 Colias nastes | reverse complement strand
TTTGAATCGTGTCATAAATTAGTAACGAATTCGACTCCATGCTCGAGTGCCTGCCCTGTCATTAACTTTTTTCAAAAAAGCCGGTACCGTCCACTCGCGTATTGACTGTCGATTTTAAGGCTGCAATTACCGGTGTCGAAATTCAAAATTAGAATAATAAACGATTATGACAAGACTTTGATGTAATAAACAAAATGCTTTTTAAATGCAATAATTAATACAACAAACAGATTGTTATTACACGCAATATCAATTATAATATTTTTTTAGTTAGTATAACTACTTTTTTTGCAGAAACTAATGAAATATTAATCATTATAAAATCACAGAGATGAATAACAATTTGAAACAAATTGTTAATGTACATAAATATTTACGGAAACATAGAAATTTCTCTCTCTTAGGATTAGATAAACTTATGCATATCAGACTAATAGGTATATACTTAAGAGACCGTAGTCGGTTTTATATCTTTTGGATATATTCTGTTTACCTATCTGTTAGATAAAATGACAATGTATGCACATTTTCCTCAAAATGTGTCATATAGCCAATAATATAAGCCAATATTATTGCACATATCACCTGAATCACTACTATAACTACATAATATTATAAAGCTCGGAGGAATACGATGAGATCTTTTTGAAATTGAAATATAAGCCTTATAAAATATAAACAACAAATCAATATTATCCACTTCAAATGATTGGACCACACCAAAGTCGCCTGCAGGTAAGCGTGCACAAAAGTGGCTCTTTGTATCCTATGCAGCATTCCTAAGCCCTGCCTATTATCTTCCATGCACTTAGCCAAATAACAGGGCATCAATAGTCAGATTTAGCGCTTTAGGCCAAACAACGAAATAGAATAATGGAAAGAACTTATCTAATCTAGAATACATCAACGCTAATAGAAAAGCTATTTGAATTTCGAATAGAATTTTAAATTATCTATGGTCTGGTATTATTGAAAAAGAAAAAAGTTGGTTAACTTTTTTAAATCGCACAATAGATCTAGGACGCCGCTTTGTCATCGGCGTTCCAAATTAGGCAATATGACTATTATGCTGGCAACACTTGTGTACACATCACGTCCAAAATGGAACTTGTCTTTCCCGTAAGCATCCGGCGCGCCCGCTATGGCAGTAAAATTAAATATTTAATGTAAGTAATACAGCTCGATTTGAAGTGACGAGTTTTTAAGTGCTCTTTTTATTCGTCTCCGTAAAACGGAATAACAAGATTTTTTATCTTAGCCGCTGAAAATTTAAGGCGGGTTTTCTTATCATTCATTTTGTTTTTTATTTGCGTGTTATGTGTGCTAAAAGACCAAATCGTGTTTTTTAATTACTAATGAGATTCTCAAGAACTATGTTGTTTTTTTGTGATATTAGTCATTTCCTAATTAATTGTTTATGCGATTTAACACAAATACAAAGTGTAATTTATTTTCAAAATGAAACTCAATTGCATAGTACTTAGTAGCTATACAAAAATGGGATGAAAGCCTAAAATAATATTGCTATAATTCGCACAGCTGTTCAGACGGACGTGAAGATGGGTCCGCCTAAAGCAAAGGGGGCGCAGGACTTTTTGATAGAGTTGGTGTCATTATAACACCTATTTATTATTGTTTTATCGTAAAGATTACGCTAATATAAGCATGTTTTATAGGAACAACTTTTCTCTAAAATCAAAAATGGCCGAGATATTCGCCCTCAAAGATTGATGAAGTCCTGCGCCCCCTTTGCTTTAGTCCAACCTGAAGATGGGCTGCGAAAATGCTACTTTCTGTTTTCTGTTTCACGAGAAACTGTGTTCTGAAGCAGCTGAAATTTAGTAAGTATGCAGATGTAGATTGCTTAAATGATATTTAAATACCTGTCTCTACATTTTGATCATTATATAAATTTCTTTTTTATATAAATCATTATATAAATTTACCTTTTTGACCAATAAAAGCAACTACGTCCTACACAGTTACAAGCGTTAGAGTGCTAAATAAACAGTATTATTTCAATGTTTATTGCTGTAAGCATGTAATTTCTTCACTTCAAACCATTTCGAAGTAAGCATAGAGCGATGACCGACGATTAGCTGTGGATTTTTTATAGTCTCGACTGGCAGGATGCTTCTACGTGACTAAAGTTACCTGATGAGGGGACATACATTGCTCCACATGTTAGATTACATTTAGAAAAAGGTCTTATATAGGGAGCAATGTATTCTGACTTCTGGGGAGGTCAATCTAAATTATGAGTGATATTTGTGGTTTTATAAAAGAAGAAAAGACTGCAAGTGCTATTATCGTAACTGTTAACCTATCTACTGTTACCAATAGGTTTTTTGTTATTTTACAAAAATATCAATCTCTTGGCTTTACTTAAAATTGACGCAAGTACCTATACAATATCTATAAACTATGCAAGTACCTATACAATATCTTTGTCAATTAATGAATTAATTTATTGAAGTGAAACTTCTTTATCGGGGTTGGAAAAAAATTTAGTGTAACATTTTTTCGTTACGCGTGACATTTTTCCGTTACGCGCCATCTTTTTCTTATCCCTACCACGCGTGATGCGACGTATATTTCTGTAAAGTTGCATTTGTAAATAATTTTTTGAAAAATAAGGTCATAAAGAAGTTTCACTTCTTACGTGTGTACACTACACATTTTTTTATGTATGTTACAGTCAAAACTTATTGTCGGCCAAAAACACTTCTGCAAAAATCAGTCAAAAACGTTTTTGACCGACGCCCTCAGTCATTTTACGGTTTTGACTGTTACTATATACATAGGTATATTTATCTACGCCTACATGGCAAAATTATTATTTAAATAATATTATATCGTTTAAATTCGATCAATCACTTCAAAACAATCCTAATAAAGAATAAAGAGCTTACAAAAGACGTAGATAGGCACAAAAATATTAATGGTAGATTTGTTCTCAAAGTATTTTTTCATCAAACATATAAATAAATCCGCAACTACTTAAGTAAATAATGATGTATTGAATATATTATTTGAAACTCGTTTGAGGACCTTGAAATTTATGACATAAATAAGATGTGTCATGATTTCTATGAGATCTCTAGTTTTTTTTTAACAAGAATTATATATCGTATGTATCGTTAACAACTTTTTATTGTTCCCATCTCCATGTTTTTGAGGTTTTCGACCCTATATCTCACATGGTCCATGGTGGTCTATGGCAGTTTATTACTTTAAAAGCGACATTATCTTAAACGACGACGGGTTTTGAATTGTTACCCTAAACACTTATGTTTCATGCCTGTTTAAATTATTTTATTTTGACGTTTGAGGATATTTTATGCCTGTGTAATCTTGAATGCGAATTAAGTAAATATATATCCCGTTATTTCGTAGGGATTTAATTCGATTTTTTAATATAAACCTTAAAATTTTGAGCTTATTTGTATTTCGAACACAGAAGAAAAATCCTTACTTTGAAAAGTACCTACTATGGATAGATTTAAAATAAAGATTGCCATTCACAGAAGAGAGAAAAAGCTTACCATTCAATTTAAGTATTAGTTCGTTTATATAAGATTGTTGGTCTATTCCAAGTTTTGGCGACAATATTCTGGTTTCCATCGTAGGCGTTATTCGGAGGCCTTGCTCGGCCGGTTGGCATTTGCGACATGACGTCATTTCTGTGACTCAAGAACGGCGATCCGCTTACTAAACAGTTTCCATATAAAAACTTGGCTCAAGTTGACTGTATATAATTGCTGTTTTTATAGAATGAAACAAGTATGAAACGTTATATGTAAGACTGGTAGAGAATAATGGTTTTCAACAGTTAGCACTTGTCAGTAAAGGAATGATCTCAGACTGTTTGGAGTCTATCATTATTATTTCATATTTGTTCAATGATTTCGATATAAATGAGAACTGTATTATAAGAGGCAATCTATATGAAACCGTGCAATTAATGAAAGGTACAAAATAAGAGAGCTCTAAAATTAATAATTTCTTGATTTCGTGTCTTAAACAGCCTCAAGCAAACTGTATCATCGTTTGATTAAAATCACACTCCAATCAATTGACTTTGATTGAAATAATAATTTATTTCCGTTAATTATTTTTAATCTATATGGCCCTTAGAACGCATGGAATTTTTTATCTGTAGCGATCCCACAGACCTTAAAATTTGAGTCACGAAAAAAAGCAATCGACAGCGGAAGTAATTAAGAACTCAACGGCATTAATTTCACGTACATTCAATTTATAATTAGCTGATTGTATCGAACAAATTATTTTATGATATTTTAGATGACTCAGCATTTTGTGGTTGTTTATTAAAGTCATCTTATTCGTGGTTTAGAGTTCACCCATGACCCAATGTAGAATAATAGAAGGTTTTAGATACAAATTGTAGTCATTTATATAAATTAGAGAAATTTCAAGATAATCTTCGTTGAATTGGGTTTACGTGAAATATTTGTAGCTTAATATTATAATTAGTTTTTGAATTAAAAGAATTGGTTTTGAAACATATTGTTGTAGCAAGAAACCATAAAGTGAAGTCCCGTGTCCGGTGTCCCCTAGTGGGTTAAGGGGCAGATGCATTATACATCTGTTTCACTGATCATTTTCTTTAGGGACAAGTAGGTGATCAGCCTTCTGTGTCCTACCAGACCGAGACTTTTTTTTTCTTCGTCTCCACCGGGAATCGAACCCAGGACCCCTCGGTTCTACGCTCACGCGTCTACCACTGTACCAAGGAGCAAGAAACCATAAATCACAAAAAAAAATATAATAGCAAAAACCAAAGACGACGACGACGAAGATAAAATCGACATATTCTAATCTGAAAAACTTTTAATGAATAGAAAAATAATAGAACTGAAAACTAAATGCTAACATATTTTATTAAATCACCAGGTTAACTACAAGGGAATATCCTGCAAATATGGCAGATGAGAACATTCAAGTACATTAACTCAGAAAATTACTAACACTGTTTATAGTTCTCATATGTAGTTATGATGAAAAAATATATTTCTAAAGTGTCCATACTGCAGCAGTAATCGTTTATACGAACACTTGGGCGGCACCAAACCCGACTCTATCAATAATACAGCTCCATAATAACACCTTTGAATATTCAGTCTCACGTTGTAATTTGCAAATAAAACTCACCGACAATTTTTTATCTGCATTTAAAATAGAAGTGAAATAATGGCAGCATTTAATATCTTACAGCAGCGAGCGAGCTCAAAGATATTATGATATCAACTTTAATCCACAAACAGGCTTATATTAAACCGCGGTATTATGATCCATTTTGTTTTATTTAACATTTAAATGGAGTAGATAATCTGTGGTTACCCCCAGTTCCCGCCAAAAGCGCGCATATAGATTAAAATAAACTACAGACCATAGTCGCAACAGAGCACTCACACAAAGCACAGGATAACTACTATAAAGCTTTATATGTTCATATTAATTGTGTCCTAGAGGCTAGGAGTCCTAGCCTGTTTATAGTTGGAAAACATCGTAATTCTTGGCGGCTTGCGATGCATTCTACTTTTATTATTTGCGTTGATGTCTTATCGTATTAATACAATAGCGGATTCATGCGTGCTTTTTCTTTTTGTTTTTTTTTATACTACTTAACGAGAACCCGTAAGGAGGGAATTTAAGCGCCGGCGCCGTGGACTTTCATAATTATTAGGTTATAGAGGACTTTGTAACAAGTATACTCGTTACAAAATCTATACTAATATTATAAAGTTTAAGAGTTTGTTTGTTTGTTTAAACGCGCTAATCGCAGGAACTACTGGTCCGGTTTGAAAAATTCTTTCGGTGTTAGATAGCCCATTTATCGAGGAAGGCTATTAGGCTATAAAATATCATCACGCTAAGATCAACAGGAGTGGAGCACTGCGGGTAAAACCGCAGGGCACAGCTAGTCTTTGATATAATTGTTATTTATTTTTCCAATGACAGCCCAAATAATTTTACAAAATGATCGTAACAGTACATTACCTATGCATTCAAAATATTCTAATAAGTGCAGTATCATGATTTATATCTAATTCACACTTCTGTTTCTAAAGTGTTAGTGATAGAAATGTTCTCATAAAAATTAACATTAATGTAACATTTATTCTCATCTTTAGCGAGGCAAATGCTCATTGTAGTTGGTGAAAGCAGGAAATTATGTAAGCGTGTAGATAGTCTACGTAATGTGACGTTAGGTAAAGTGCTTTGTCCAAACCATGGAAATATATATTATAGTTCCGTGGTCCAAACAAACGGCAGGGATTGAGATTAACTTCACTATACATAGAACTTTAAAATATGTCTTCTTGTGCATAATGATCCAATTAATAATATCTATTGTTTGAAACTCGATATCAAAATTACAATATTTTTTTAACGCTATAATATATGTATTTTAATCATTCATTGCTCTATTTACTTACAATTATAATATTGTGTTTTTAATAATAATTGTTATTGACATCCCAATCTAACATTTATTCCAAAGGAATACTGAATAGGGAATTATGAAGCTTCGAATTACCTATACAGGGTGTCCCAAAAAGTAGTGATGAACGGAAGCTGGGAGGTAGAGGACCTAGAGGGCTATCTGAATCACCCCCATGTATGTTATGCGATTTTTCGTATTTTCGGAGTTATGACATTTTTTTCAATTTTTCATCTATCGCTGAGTACGATGAGGTTTTTATTTATGGTGACGTCAATTATTGCGTTAGATGCTTGATTTTTTTTGTGTGCTAAGCTGAAAGATAGGCCAATTCAGTATGGTAACATTTACTATCGTTAGATCTTCGAATGGAATAAAAAAAAGAATTAAATGCCAAGAAAGATAAAATTACCCAGTATGTTCACAACTTCAAGGGCCCATAAAAAAATAAAATCACTTAAAAAAAAAGTTTTCCGTTTGGCTTTTAAAAACTTGCTCTATCTATCAGGTAGCTACCCTAAAAATTTCATTTTATTATTATTTCTTTTATTTATTAAAAATTTAATTCTTTTTTTATTCCATTCAAAGATCTAACGATAGTAAATGTTGCTATACTGAATTGGCCTATCTTTCAGCTTAGTAAACAAAAAAAGATCCAGCATCTAACGCAATAATTGACGTCACCACGAGTGAAAATATCATCGTACTCGGCGATAGGTGAAAAATTGAAAAAAAACGTCATAACTCCGAAAATACGAAAAATCGCATAACATACATGGGGGTGATTCGGATAGCCCTCTAGGTTCTCTACCTCCCAGCTTCCGTTCATCACTACTTTTTGGGACACCCTGTATAATTTCCTATTGATTTTAAGATCCCAATTATTACGCCTAACTAAAAGGTGTGTAGGTAGGTGTAGGTAAGTAGCATATATTTTTATATTGATGAATTACATGATTTAGGTAACTATTTTATTAATTAAATATCATTTTTGTATCTTGTTACTTATATACCCACTTATTTGAAGATTTGCAAAATTTGAGACATATTTTCTACGTTCATACAAAAACTGTACATACACCTTTTCTTTGTTCAATTAATGGATAGCATTGAAATAAGACGAGACTTAATCTGAAAGCGGGAATCAAAACGAATGAGTGATGATCATTCCGCCGATTCGATTCATACATTACTCGCTTATTCGCACAATATTATGATATTGATCTGCGAGACTCGTATCGTAAAATCGATAATTTTTCATCAGAATTATGCCCCGCGAGTTCGTACGTGAGATATTTATGGACACAGGCGATGATGTTTCTGTAAGTTATAACTTTTTCGCGGTAATAACTAAAGGTTCGTATATAGTCCATTCAGATTTTATTTTATTTTATTCATTCTCGTCTTAATTAAAAAATAATAAATATTATTTTAATAATTTATTTTATTCTATTCAAAATAAATGTTTAATCTGATATGTTTCTAAAAATATGTTACGATTATATTATTATGTTGAACTTTAAAAAAAAAATACAAACTTAACCACAATATACTTAGACCTTGAAACGGAACGTAGCATGACGTAAAATATTGAATGTCAAACTTGCAGTCTCGCTGATGTGAAACGTCACTCTCATCCGTCAGTTTTATTTAGCTAGTCGGAATAAAACACGTCAGTCTTTTGATAATTTATTAATTAAAATCTGCATGGATTATCACCATATATTGTTAAAAAGCTGCTTAGGACGGTAGCGTTTAGTGCCAAAATAAATTTACGTAAAATAGTTTGTAAGCGTAACGTCGGTACGTAAATCTGTTGTGTCTTCAACGTCGGTATATACCGCACAATATTTAGTGGTTTCTATAAAAAATCTCTTCGTTTCAGGATATAACGACGATGATAAGATCTGGAATAGTATTACCCGCCACTTTTATTAATTTAATACTGCTTACTTCCGTTTATTGCACGGTCCAACCACCAGTTATAAGCCCCGGTATAATAAGTCATTCGAAATCGCTCGGCGAGTGCCAATCTTGTAAGTTATTCATAGAATCGTTTCAAAAAGGCCTCGAAAGGACAGCAAGAGGGAAGTACGAAGGCGGTGATGCCGCGTGGGAAGAGGAGAAGCTAAAAAAATCGTATAAACGAAGCGAAATTCGGCTCGTAGATATTCAAGACGGTATATGTAAGGAGGAGTCGAAACATTCGGTTCAATGCCATCACGTAGCTGAGAAGGCCGAAGAGTTCATTGAAGAATGGTGGGCACAGAACCCAGATGAATCTGATGACCTATATACATATATTTGTATTGATAAATTAAAATTGTGCTGTCCAAAGCACCATTTCGGTAAAGACTGTTCACCATGTCCCGGTGACCATGAGAAGTTATGCAGTGGGAATGGCAAGTGTAGAGGAGATGGTACTCGCAAAGGTAATGGAACATGCCTGTGTGATATTGGTTATGCAGGGGACAACTGCGACACCTGCTCTTCAGGTTATTTCTTAGCATACAAGGACGAGAATAAAATGCTATGTTCCAAGTGCCATAGATCCTGCATGGGTGGATGTAGAGCAAGCACACCAAAAGACTGTGTGGCGTGCAAAAATGGGTACATTTTTGACTCCGATGAAGGCTGTTTAGATGTAAACGAGTGTGACGATTTGAACAAATGCAACACGGACCAGTTCTGTCAGAATACACTGGGTTCTTATGAGTGTATAGCTTGTGATAAATCCTGTAAGGGTTGCTATGGCGACGGACCAGATATGTGCAGTAAATGCGCTACAGGGTATTCAAAGAAAGGCGAGTTATGTATTGCTAACAGGGAAGATGAAGACCAATCAGAAATACTCACCACTACAAGGTAATAATTGCTCTGTTGTTTGTTAAAAAAGTTTTTATTTATTTTTCTTCTAATGAGATTATGTTTCTTACAGAAAAGAGGAGCTATAAGCTTGTGATAATTTAGGTAAAGATTTTTTTTAGTTATTGGTGATGGGTATTGGTCTATATATTTTTTATTCATGCAGTGTTCTACAGGGTTTTAATACTATATTATATGTATATATTATATAATAAGTTTTTGTACTATCATATATTTAACATTTATGTTTTATTTTTCATCATTTTCTTTTTGTATATTAAAGTACAATAAATAGTACTCCCATAAAAAATTTGGTTATTGATTCTCCATTGCACATGGGATGCTTGAAATAATTTTTTTTTTATATTTCTTTGTTGCCAAATTGGGGTGAATTCATACTATGTCTTGAGATCAAGTTTAACTTCATGTACTGCTTTTAGAATAAAGCTTGTATTTTATATTAAAAATATTGTTTTTACAACATTTAAAGTATGAATGAATGTAATCATTATATTATCATAATCATAACCATAATATACTTTATTTAATTCTTAATTTTACATGTGTTTACATAAATTAAAGGAAAGAAGTACTTTCAAGTCTTATTAAACTTTATTCAGTTTTTAACTATTTTAATATTTATAAAAAAAAAATGGGTTTTATAATCACGTGTGTTATTTTATAACCCCTTTTGGGTTGTAATTTCTATAAAATCTTCACATCAATATAGTTTTATGAACTTTAGACTATGTCAATGCTATTGTGACACATACACATAGTATGTAAATTATGTTGGTGTAGCCTTTTATGGCGCGTAACTTCAAGGTACAACAAGTATATTTGTAACAATTATATATTGTATTAACAGTTTCAATATTTAATACATTCATATTTTAATCATAAAATAATATAAAAGCAATCATACTAACCCCTATTCAGACAAATTAAACCCAAGTTTTACAGTTCCCACGAAAATAGCTACAGCCACACATAAAGTTATTAATCATTAATAAACTCAATTTATTAAAGGTACATTACTTACATCGGGCTTTTGATTGCGACCGGCATTTTACTTCCGAAGTCGGCGTCCCTTGGGAGCTTTGTTGGCATCATGGTCATATCGTATATTGTTGGAGCTGAGTACTATTGCATGATAAATGGCCACACCGGCCTCGTCAATATGAAAGACTTTGATTTGATGCAACTTTTCCGCACATAAACATTTTGTACGTAGGCTAGGATCTTGGAAGTTTTTACGGCGTTTGTTCCACTAGTTTCATAGGGTTAATAGTCAGTGCCGTCTTTAGGATCAACGAGGCTATGGGCCAAGGTACTGGCTGGGGCCTATGTAAGGGATGGAAAATCCTTAAATTTTAACTTTATCATTTTTCAGTTTACAATAACGCAATAAACAAATTTTCTAAATCTTGTTTCTATTTTACCAAGTGTGTGATTTGATATTTTTCTTATTATGTTATAAAATTTGTTGTTGTATATCGAAAATTTTCAGAATTGTGGGGCCCCTGCCTACCTCGGGGCCTCGGGCCAGGGCCCTGCGGGCCCTGCCTTAAAGACGGCACTGTTAATAGTGTATACAAAAATAAAAAAAATCGAGATTTTTTGGTCGAATGTTGTACGTCATGAATGCGGGATGAGTTTTAATTGATTTGTTTATATACTTTACATTTTTAATGGTTCTTTGAGGACGAAAAATATCGTTAGTGATTTCGTATGTTTTTTTTTTTAATTTTGAATAAATAAAGACATGGAACTAGTGAAACAAACATGAATCGAATATGAATATACAAGTATTAGGTTATTGTACTCTTTTAATAAATATACACTGTAATAGATGTAAATTTATTTGAAAATTAAATTAATTGAGCTTTGACACATTTTTATTTGCACTTCCATGTTTAGGGTATTTTTCTGATTATAAATCATGTCTTTCCAAATATTTGATAGCTTTTTTTAAATAAAATTTGTCCTACATCCGATTAATATTTTTTTATGAGTTTCCCAATCTTTCAATTCACGGCATAAAGATGCAAATAATGAATAATAACCAGTTATCGAGAAATCGAATCGAATCGAGGATCGTGAAAAAATACGATATTTTTTTTAATGCGTTTCTTTTTTGTGTTTCGAACGATTGCAAAGATTGGGAAATCGAGTTTTCATACTTTATTTTATGTATTCTTGTAACAGTTATCGTAAAAATGTCTATTTTGTACGTCCTTTACTCAAAAATTCCTGTATTTTTGTAATTTGTAAACTCCCTTGGCCTATCTGTCATTTAGTTATTATTAATAATAAACATTATTATTATAGAAGTAAGTATACGTAATAATCCATACATAATTATTTTAATGCTGTATCATATTTGTTTTATAATTAATTTTATCTTAAAGGTTGTTAATCACAGTCCATGTTTTTTGTGATATTTTTCTTATTTTGTGCTACAAATATAATTTATAAGGTAGAAAATAGTTTTGATTATGTTATTATACGTAAAACGAAAAATCACCATAAATTTTTTAGTCATATCGATATAAAAGTGAGTTTTTAAGTGAGATTTTATTCATTTAGGTTCTGCAAAAATTTTGTTAATTTTTTGTATGAATCTGCCTGAATACTTTAATTTATTAATTTAATATGATCTTAAAATCATAAAAAATGTTTTGATTGTTTTGACCTATTTTAATGGTATAATTTATTTGCTGGATTCCATTTGTGTGTAAGCTGAAAATATATTATTTAGGAGATCAATTTGTTGTTTCTTTCAATATCTGGTTACAAGCCCTTATATATCACCTAAGAGACTGCTAGTTGAATTTTGTAGATGTATATTAATTTCCCCTGATTTTAACTTGCAAAATAAAATAAGTGTTTAATATTACAATGACAAAGTTACTGTATACCAAAAAACCAAGCAGGGACCAAAGAAGTATTACCAAAATTCTTGGTTTAAAAAGTTTTCTTTCGAAAAATGTCTTTAGTACAATGTATCAAAGCCTCGAGATCTAGACACGCGGCAGCGTGTCAAGCCGAGTTCAAGCGAAGAGAACTGGCGAGCAGCAGCCGTGTGTATATTTACACGAACCATTTCGAGCCACTTTTCACCCCCTTATAACTCGAAAACTATTTAAGTTAATAAAACCAAATTTGGTACATATCAAGAGGACCTCAAGATAAACAAGAAACTTAAATTTCATAAATACAGATTAAACAGTTGCGTAGATATTAATATCCAAAAATCGCAATTTTTAAGACTGACTGACTTATAGATATATACAAAACCTAACCCACTTCCAGATGACCTAGAAAGTTCAAATTTTGTAATCAACTAGGTAATAGTGAGTGTACAAAGGAAAAAATCAGAAAATACTGAATTTATCTGTATTTAATTTTTTTTTCAATGACATTAATTTTGTTTGTATGGAAAAATGGAAAAGTTTATAAAAATAGAAAATATTATATTCACCTTACTAGTCTTAAAAAATAGATCAAAACTAATCAGTGGCCGAAAAAAATTTTGAAATCCATCAATAAATGACTGAGATATAGATTATTGAAGTTTACATATTTTAGCACGAAACATCTGTAGATTCGATGCGCCTCTGACATCACACTCACTCGCGCTAGTATCGCTAGGGCGGATTACTTCGATTGCATGATTTCTTTATTCAAAACTGTTATTAAACGTAAAATAAAAGAAAATTGTAATAAAAATATTGCTCATACAGTTAAAAATAATATATAATTTTACATATTCACATTTATTTATTCTTTACTAGCGGTCTGCCCCGGCTTCGCCCGTGGTACATGTTTACATTTTCTCTACATAAGAACCATCCTCGTACTTCAAGGAATATAATAAAAAAGAATTATCGAAATCGGTTCAGCCGTTCTCGAGTTATGCGCTTACCAACACATTTTGCGATTCATTTTTATATATATGATTTATGAGTGTAGTTTAGTTTTAATTTCAGTGTAATGGAAGAAGGCTTCGTCGAAGGTCGAAATGATTTAATTTGCGTAATATTAATATAAGTGAAACATCTTTAGGCGCGTTTAGAGTAAAATTTCAAGATCGCGTCATGGCAATACCGTAACGTCATGGAGTAAGGCGACGATTCTTCTACAATGATCTTTGCATCTTGGTAATAGTGTGTGTACAAATTCACGCTGGATGTTTAGAAAATCATGTAATCTTTTAAACAGAAAACGAGTTTAAAAAATTGCAGATAATGACGGGGCAATGTGCGCTGACATTCATA